>CAUYLG010032007.1:0-127936 GCA_963573385.1 Cacajao melanocephalus
TAAAAAGTCAGGAAACAACAGATGCTGGAGAGGATGTGGAGAAATAGGAACACTGTTATATAGTTGGTGGGAGTGTAAATTAGTTCAACCATTGTGGAAGACAGTGTGGCGATTCCTCAAGGATCTAGAACTAGAAATACCGTAAGACCCAGCTATCCCATTACTGGGTATTATTCAAAGGATTATAAATCATTCTACTATAAAGACAGATGCATACATATGTTCACTGAAGCACTATTCACAATAACAAAGAGTTGGAACCAACCCAAATGCCCATCAGTGATAGACTGAATAAAGAAAATGTGGTGCATAAACATCATGGAATACTATGCAGCCATAAAAAGGATGAGTTCATGTCCTTTGCAGGGACACGGATGAAGCTGGAAACCATCATTCTCAGCAAACTAACACAAGAACAGAAAACCAAACACCACATGTTCTCACTCCTAAGTGGGAGTTGAACAATGAGAACACATGGACACAGAGAGGGGAACATCACACATCAGGGCCTTTCTGGGGCTAGGGGTCTAGGAGAGGGATAGCATTAGGAGAAATACCTAATGTAGATGAAAGGTTGATGGGTGCAGCAAACCACCATGTCATGTATATACCTCTGTAACAAACCTGAATGTTCTGTACATGTATCCCAGAACTAAACTGAACCTAAAATTGCTAAAAGGAAGAAAAAAATAAAGTTCAGAGAAAAAAATAAACAAAATACAGACTAAAAAAAAACCAATACATGAAGAAATGTGTTTTGAAATGGTAAACAAAATTAATACATCTTTAGCTAAACTAAAGAAGAAAAAAGACAAAAGACCCAAATGAATAAAACTGGAGATGAAAAAGGAGACATAATACAGAGGATCATAAGAGACTATTATAAACAACTTTGAGAACATAGAAGAAATGGATACATTTTTTGATACATATAAACCAACTAAGGTTAAATTATGAAGAAAGAGAACACCTGAACAGACCAGTAAGGAGTAAAGATATTTAATCAATAATAAAAACTCTTCCATCAAAAAAATAAATAAATAAAGTGCAGGATCTCATAATTTCACTGCTAATTCTACCAAACATTTAAAGAACTAATACCAGTTCTCCTCAAACAATTATGGAAGAGGAGGAAACGCTTCCAAATTCATTTCACTAAGCCAGCATTACCCTGACTTAAAAACCAGTCAAGGAAACAAGGGTGGAGTGGAGGGTAATAAAGATATAATTGATTAATATATATGCGATAATTCTCAACAAGAAGTTAACGTACCAAATTCCACAGCACATTAGAAACACTATTTACTATGGTCAAATGGGATTCATCCCAGGAATGAGAAAATAGTACAAAATATGCAAATTAAGAAATATAATACACCATATTAACAAAAAGACAAAAGCCATATGATCACTCAAATAAATGCAGAAAAAGCATTTGACAAAATTTAACATTCCTTTGTAATAAAAACTCTCAACAAATTAGTATAGAAGGTATGTATCTCAACACAATAAAGACCATACATGACAAATTCACAGCTAACATTACCCTGAACAAGAAAAAGCTAAAAGCTTTTTCTCTAAAATCAGGAACAAGATATGGATGCACACTTTCACCACTCCTATTCAACACAACACTGGAAATTTTAGCCACAGCAATTAAGCAAGAGAAATATTAAAGACAAACTAATTGGAAATGAGGGAGTCAAATTCTCCCTGTTTATACATGACATGGTCTTATACACAGAAAACCCTAAAAATTCCACCAAAACACTGACAGAACTTATAAATAAATTCAGCAGAATTTCAGGATGCAATATCAAGATACAAAAATCAGTAGCATTTCTACACAGTAACAGAAGAAAACAATTCTATTTATAATAACTACAAAAAAAATACCTAGGAATGACCTTAACCAAGACATAAAAGATTTGCATACTGAAAATTATAAAACTTTAATGAAATAAACTGAAGAAGACACAAATAAATGGAAAGATATCTTCTATTCATAGGTTAGAAGAATTAATATTGATAAAATGGCCACACGACCCAAGGCAATCTACAGATTCAATGTAATCCTATTAAACTTCACAGAAATAAAACCCTAAAGTTCATATAGAATCAGAAAAGACCTCAAGTAACCAAAGCAATCCTATGCCAAAAGAATGAAGCTAGAGGAGTCACGCTACCTGAATTCACAATAAGCTACAGTAACCAAAACAGCATGATACTGGCATAAAAACATACACATAGACCAGTAAGACAGAATAGAGAACCCAGAAATAAATTTAAGCTCCTACAGCTAACTGATTTTCAACAAAGGTGCCAATAACACACATTGGGGAAAAGGCAGTCTCTTCAATACATGGCGCTGAGAAAATTGGATACACACATAGAGAAGAATAAAATTAGACTCTTACCTCTCACCATATACTAAAATTAATTCATAATGAAGACAAATGTAAAATATGAAACTATAAAACTACTAGAAGAAAATACAAGGGGAAATGACAATAGTGGGATGGGTAAGAATTTTTTAAATGAGACTTACAGACAGCAAAAGCGAAAACAGACACATGGGATTACACCAAACAGCTTTTGCCCCGCAAGGAAACAAAGAGTGAAAAGACAACCTGAAAAATGGGAGAAAATATTTGCAAACAATGCATCTGACAAAGGGGTAATATCAAGAATATATGAAAAACTTAACAGAAAAAAATAATAACCAGATTAACAAATGGCAACACTCCTTAGTAGATATGTCTTAAAAAGACATGCAAATGATTAACAGGTATAGGAAAAATGCTCAATAGCACTAATTAAAAGGGAAATGCAAATTGAAATAGCAATGAGATACCACCTCACTCCAGTTACATGGCTATTACCAATAAGATAAAAGAAAACAAGTGTTGATGAGGATGTAAAGAAAAGGGAATACTTACATACTGTTGGTGAGAATGTAAACTAGTACAGCCACTCGGGAACACAGTATGGAGTCTCCTGACCAAATTAAAAAGAGAGCTACCAAATAATTCTGTAATCTCACCACAACGTGGATGTCCAAAGGAATGAAATCAGTATGTTGAAGACATATCTACATTCCCATGTTTACTGCAGCACTATTTATAGTAGCCAAGATATGGAATCAATCCAATATTCCAAAAATTGATGAATGAATTTTAAAATGTGGTATATACACACAATGGAATACTATCCAGCCATAAAAAAATAATGAAATCTTGTCATTCACGGCAATATGGATGAACTCAGAAATGTTAAGTGAAATAAGTCAGGCACAGAAAGATAAATAGTACATATTGTCATTCTATGTGGGAATTAAGGGGGGCAAAAAGCTCATAGAAGTCAAGAGAGAATTATGGTTATTAGAGACTGGGAAGGATAGGAGGGAGGGAAGGAGAAAAAGAGGATAACCAATACAAGATTACAGCTGGATAAGAGGAGTAAGTTATGGTGTTCTAAAGCACTGTAGGATTAATCAGTTGATGATAATTGATTATATATTTTCAAAACCTAGGAGAGAGGATTTTTAATGTTCCCAACACAAAGAAATGGAAATGGTTGAAGTGTTGGATATTGTAATTATCCTAATTTAATTATTGCATTTGTATACATGTATACAAATATCATCAAAGTATCACTCTATATCACATAAACATGTACAATTATTACATATCAGTTAAAAAGAAAAAGATACAAAATAATTAAAAATAAAGAGGCTTTGGAATACATTTACTTAATATGTCTTAGTCCTCTTACATTTTAACATTCATATTTGTTGGCAATTTCTCCCATTGTAGTTGTTTATTATGACTTTGCAGGGCTTGAAAAGACAATTTTAAACTCAGCTCTGATTTATCTTCAATGGCCCCAATAATGTTTCTTTCCTTTTCTTTTTTTTTTTTTTTTTTTTTTGAGATTGAGTCTTGCTCCGTCACCCAGGCTGGAGTGCAGCGGCGCAATCTTGGCTCATTGCAACCTCCACCTCCTGGGCTCAAGTGATCCTCCTACCTGAGACTACAGGCATGTGCCACCATGCCCAGCTAATTTTTGTATTTTTAGTACAGACGAGGTTTCACTATATTGGCCAGGCTGGTCTCTAACTCCTGACCTCAAGTGATCCGCCCGCCTCAGCCTCCCAAAGTGCTGAAGTAACAGGTGTGAGCCACGGCACCCAGCCCCATATAATGTTAACAATTGATTTAAAAACAATAATACCCAAACTATTCACTGAGTTTCAGAATTATCTGTTATTAGAAAAGGTTTCTTTCAATTAGCCTAAAGCACAAGAAAGTTTATGTTTGGTTTACTATATAATTCTGTCCACAGAACCCAAATTAAGAACAAGTGTTAGAAATCTGGGAATGAAACAGGACTGCCGAGAAGAGTTGCGAAATGCAAGTTAAACTACCTTCTAGGCCATCATATCCTTCCAAATAGCACAGCTACTGATGAATCCCAGATCTAACTGTAGGTATTAAATTCTCCTGCAATTATACAATGTTACTTCACATTCTGAGGATAGAAACAATCTTGTGAAACATGACAATTAAAGTACTGTAACAGAATGCAATAATACTTAATACCTATGTTTAGAAGGGTGTGTTTTAGAAATTTTGATAATAATGCAATCTGTTCAAAGCTGTTAAAGTATGGATAATTTCACTCAATCTTCCAGTAGGTTTCTGCTTTGAATAAGTAAATAGTGGGTAATGGTTTGTGTCAAAGTCCTTGCAACACTCCATTAGCCAGAGAGCATGACAATCTGATCAGATGTCTCTTCTATAGTCAGAAGCTGACTTGTGACTTTGTGAGTTACTCGGTTACATCAGGTCACATCAAAAGCCTGGTCTTTTCATTTTCCCCAAATTCCTGACGGTTTTACATCTGACACATAGTGAACCTCAGCCCTGAGACCTTACTCTTCAGCCTGCATTTGATATAGTCTAAATATTGAACTAATACTAAGTTATTACTTAAGAAGCTAAATGAATAAGCAAATAAACATTAAAATTTCCAAATTTTATATTATTATCAGTGTCTAACCATAAATCATTATTATGCCTAGACCTATAATCAAATCATGAAAAACTTGAACCAGTTGTTCAATTCTAGGAGGTAACTTAATTCAATGTTTGAGTATTTGACTATATAACCTGCTCTGAGTCTCATACAATGTAACTGACACTAGATAGTTCAAATTAGTCAAACCAATTTAAATACTGCATCAAACAATTCAATATCCACTTTATAAATATCTAGCCTAAAATTTTGGAAACTCATTGCTGATATGAACATTCAGGTAACATTTTCAGCCTTTAATTACGATTATGATACAATGATTATACCACTGGATTTTACCAGTTATCAGAATTATATGGTCAAATGCTTGGTAATTCCTGAATGCGTAATGATGACTATCAAGCTTTACTGAATTTCCTCGAATTTTAGAGATTTGTTTTATATTCACACTTTAATATGTATTTGTTTAAAGACTACTATCTGCAAGCCTTCAAGACGACTATTGCTGACTTTCTTCACAAGCCTAGGAGTCAGAGGTGTGTTAATGTAGTGCTCTTTCACACGTCAAACTGTGATTCAAATACCAGGTGCACCTTGAGGCTTTTCAAGAAAACAAAGCCCCAATGGCATTTCTTACCATTCACACCAATCAGCAAAGAATCAGAGATTGCTAGAACTGGAAAGAATCTTAGTAATTCTCTCCATCTAAAAGCATCATTGGAAACTTGCTGCTCTTAGTTTCTGGCCTCTCCTTGAATACTTGATTACTACCATAACGTGTTTATAATCCCAACGCTTCTGACATCAAATGTGTGAGGTTTTGCCACACAAATAACCAATTCCCTAACTCTCCAGACACCATCTGAGTATTCAAAAATTTAATTCAGTTCTAATACAAACCATCTGGAATTAGCACAGATCCCACAAGTTAAGGAGTCAGTCCCACCCAATTTCAGATGCCAAGAGGAAGTCTGGGCTACCTGTACTTCTGACGGACAGGTGGTGATGCCAGGGGATCCCACAACTACCTCCTCAGGTTTAGTCATTTGCTATTAACAGCTCACAGAACACAGGAAATCACTTTTATTTATATTTACCAGTTTATTGTGAAAAACCTAACTCAGGATCCGCCAAGAAAGAGGTGCCTAGAAAAAGTATATGGGAAAGTGGTGTGGAGCTTTCATGCCCTCTTTGGAACACTTCCCTCCCTGCACCTCCGTGTGTTCACCAAACCAGAAGCTCTCCAAACCCTGTCATTTTGGGGGTTTTCTAGAGGTTCCATTAAGTAGAAAAGATTGATTAAATTATTGGCCATTTGTGATTGGACTCAATTGCCAGCCCCTCTGCCCTCTCCAGAGGTCCAGGGATGGGGTAGAGTGTTTTAACCCTCTACTCGCCAGGCTGGTTCTTTTAACAACCAGTTCCCATCTTGCATCTATCTAGGGGCCCCAAGCAACCAGTCTTCTCCACACAAAAAGACACTTAACTGGGGATTAAGACCAAATATTACAGCAAAAGATGCTCCTCTCACCGCTATCATGCAGAAATTATGAGGGTTCTAGGAGCTCTATGACAGGAACCGAAGATGAGGACCAAATATATACTTCTTGTTATTTCATTATATCGTCATTACTTTGATAGGAAACCAACTTAGCATAAATTGTCATCTTTACATTGTAATATGTTTTCCTAGGTCTTCAACATTAATTTTTTTCACCTGTTCTGCAAAGCAACCTTTCAAATATTTTTGTAAACCATCCTGTAAACCATAGTTCTTCTCCCTTTCTAACAAAATTTCTCTAGTTCTTCTTGTCTTTTTACATCTGGTATCAATTCCCAGATCTCCTGCCATACCTGTTGCTCTCGTCTGAAGTTTTTTTCATCAAAGTTTGATTGTTCTTAACTTTTTTATTGATGTATAATGTACATACAATAAAGCACAAAAATCTGAAGTGTAGCACTCAGTGAATATATCTACATCATTAAGATTTTTTAAAACTTTGACCACATTCAGTTTCTATAGGTAGAAATGATTGTAATAGAGTTAACCATTTCTCTGTTGATGGAAAGGCAGGTTGTATCTTCTGTCTTGCCTTTTCTCTTCCTCCCTCCCTTCTTCCCTCCCTCCCTCCCTCTCTCTCCATTTTCCTTCCTTCCTTCCTTTCTTCCTTCCTCCCTTCTTTCCTTCCTTTTCTTCCTTCCTCTTTTCTTTCTGTTAAAAAACAGTATTTTTAAACTTATTTTCTTCTTATAATACACACTTATTGTAAAAATTTCAATGTTTTACAAATGTATGTTCAGAAAGAAAGAGTGTCTCATAAGCACTCTCTCCTGAGATCCTCTGAAAACATCAGGGGAAAAAAGTATATATTATTATCTCTATATATATTAATGAATCTTCTGAATGCCTCTAATTAGTTATTGTCGATCAAAACATCTCATGGTAATTTACAGAATCATATACGCCCTAATGTTGTCTACATAATGGATGGAATTCAGGAAACCCATGAAATGTTATGGGAAAATATAAAATTATACCTTTCTTTTTACTTCCTTCAATGATGAATCTAAACAACAAGCTAAAGTTGTAGTAGCACTACCTGGTACTTGTAATCATTGAAATTACCTGTATTTCCATGTCAGACATCTCTAAATATTCACTGTGCTCATTAAATAGACCCACTATTAGATGTTGCTATTTAGTGTATGTATGATGAAGCATATATACTATGTCAAAAATGTGCCTGTTAAAATTATTTTTATAATTATTTTAAAAGAGGACCTTTTTTTTTTGAAATGCTAAGTATTTCATTTTATAAATTTAATAATATTATTTTGAAAAGAGTCTGCCAAAAGGGATGCATGGAAGAAAAATCAGTCAGAAACTCCTAACTTGGACTCTCTTTAGTGACTTAATATCTCATAAGTCTGTACATTCTCCATCAGCTTTTATACTTTCATACATATGCCCCTAAATTGAACTGAAATCAGCCTTTTTGTAAATTCATTAGAGATGTTTTCAGTTATTCCCTATTTCCTACAGAATCATCTATTATTCCTGCAGAATTATTTATATATTATCTCACTTACAGCAAATATGAGCTACCCCCTTGATCAAACCTCCTTGCTTCCCCAAACTACCATGCATCTTTGTGCCTCTTTGTTCAAAATGTATTTTATCCAAGATCCCATTGTTCTGGCAAATATTCAGCTACAGAGATAGGAAGCCAGTTTTTGTTATCCTGTAATTATGCCATTGTTTTTGTAACTTGACTAAACTGTAGCCAGTAATTCCAGACTAACAATACAGTTTTGAATTTTCCTCCTGTCCTCTTGCACAAAAACTATCGTTTCTGCTTAAACGATACGGGTATTTTGTTTTTAATTTTTGTTTTTTGAGACAGACTCTTGCTCTGCTGCCAGGCTGCAGTGCAGTGGCATGATCTTGGCTCACTGCAACCTCCGCCTCCCAGGTTCAAGTGATTCTCCTGCCTCAGCCTTCCAAGTAGCTGAGACTGCAGGCACGCCACCACGCCCAGCTAAGTTTTGTATTTTTAGTATAGACGGGGTTTCACCACATTAGCCAGGATAGTCTCAATCTCTTGACCTTGTGATCCACCCGCCTCGGCCTTCCAAAGTGTACAGGTATGTTTTATACAGAAGAAGCACTCCTACCTAATATGACTGGCACCTGCACTTGATGAGTTAATTGAAAAAGTTAATTTAAAAAGAGTAGGATGAAAACAACACATGCTTATTCAAAACATCATAACTAAAAACATGCAAATGCATATTCATTTGCCAGTCAATATGTAGGGCTAAGACTCATTCTCTGAATGTTAAATCTCCGGGTGGAATCCAACATCACCTTTCTCACTCAGAACTCCCTTTAACAAACCACCTGTGATTTAGAGGTTTCTATTTCTTTAAAGTTAAGTGAGATTGCAAAGATAGTTGTGAAGACATCTAAATGCAGAATCTTTCTAGACTTTTACAAGTTTCCGTCTTCATTTAACTTTCCTACAATTAATTGGCAAGAATTATTTTTAGTAACAAGTTTTTACTGAATTGTGATGCATTTAACTTACTTTGCATAGCAACAATGCTCTTTCTTTCTGCACTTGTTTTTCATCATTTTTATGTCCTACTTAATTATATTGTTTAATTATAAACCAAGTATAACTAGATTTACCAAATGTGGAGGATACCAAACAACTGATTCTTGGTAAGGAGATACTAGCTGAACTGGTAAGACTGAAATGTACAAGGAGCAACTAGGGCAAGACTCACTATTGTTAGGTAGAAATTGGTACACCAAAAATATCTGCCAGTGGGTTTTGCAGAGAAAAATGAATCTGGCAAGAAAATTGTGCGGTGTTCTCTTAGGAGAGCCACCACCACAAAAATAGTATGTATCTAGTTAGTGTCACTTTTATTCACTTTTACGTTCCTAGATTGCCTCCAACCCAGTCTTCTATATAATTTCTATGAAAACATTCTTGGGAAAATCAGTGGTTTATTATTCAAAGGCTTCAGAGGTATTAAAATTTTAAAAGAAAAAACAGGCAGTGGAATCAATGACTCAGTGTTAGACACTGAAGTCTGAAGCCATTTCATTTCAATAGAGGAGGTGGTGCAGATTATCAAGACAGAGTTTAGACTTCATTGGCACCTCCTACTCTCTACGGCCCTGCTCCAGTTTGGCAGACAAATTTACACACGACTGGCCAGCACATGAAATGAGCTGACATGTACAGAAGTATATATAGAAATGTCCTGCATGCTCAACCCAAATAACTATTGTAAAAAGCATTTAAAACATATATGCTCTAAGACTGATTATACATGAGAAAATTTTTTCTAAATTCTAATTTATTAGAGAATACCTAGATTAACCTTCTAGCAAATTTGTCTTCAATTTTGCATCAACTGTTACATTTTCAAAAACCTGAATGAAAAAGAAAATGTTCAGTACTTAAATCCACTTGATTGACTCCAAAAAAAAAAACACTAAACTATCTTTTACCTTAATGAGAGAAACTTTGGGTAAAACAAGGCAACATAACAGAAGCAGGAGAATGCAATAAGAGTTTCAAATAGAGCTTTACAATGACACTCTTTCACGGACACATATTTTCCAAGTAAACAGTTCTACATACCTCAGTAGCCCCTAAAAGCATGACTACACTCAAATGCAAAACTGGAGTTTCTACAGCTTCTAAGTTTTTTGTTTTTAATTATCTTTTTTAATTTTCATTTGATTTAATTTTAATTTGGGGTACAAGTGGGCTTTGGTTACATGGATGAATTGTACACTGGTGAAGTTTGAGATTTAATGCACCCATCACCTGAGTAGTGCACATGGTACCCAGTATATAATTTTTATACTTCAACCACCTCCCTCCCCTCCCACTGAGTCTCTGACAGCGAGTAGTGGGATTGCTGGATCAAATGGTAGATCTACCTTTAGTTCTTTGAGAAATCTTCATGCTGTTTTCCATAGAAGTTGTACATTCATTTATCAAACCTAGGAGTTTTCTGAGGAGTCTTTAGGATTTTCTAGGTATATAATCATATCATCAGCAAACAGAAATAGTTCGACTTCTTCTTGTCTAATTAGGATGCACTTCATTTCTTTCACTTGTTTTCGCATCTGTTTTCTAAGGTTAAAGTTGCCTAAAGTATAACCTCAAGATATGCACTTCCCATTTCCCCTAGCTGAAGATGTAGTATAGTGTCTCACATGGTTTTGGGGTATAGGTACAGAAAATCTTCTTCACCATAATTGCCCTGGAGTGCTGCAGGAAGGCATCCAACCAAGATGCTGAATGGTTTGGCCTGCAAGGACTCAAAGGGTAACAAGAACTCTGATCTCGCCTGTGCAATGCCTTGGCTATTGGAGGCCATCAGGGTTACACCTATTCACTTACCTGACAGCTGGCCATCACAAGTAATGCCTTCACTCTACTGTGGATCATCCTTCCTCCACCCACCATAACCCCTGCACATTTGCACTGTGCCTTGCACAGTGTTCCTATTGGCCCAGCACTTCCTGTGCTGGAGAAAGGCCATAAGAGCATTCCTTCTCTGGGATTCCAGACTTTCTAATGCAGTTCTTTTATGGGTTGAATTGTACCCTGCCCTGCAAGTCCATATGTGGAACCCCTAGTCTCCAAGGTGACTGTATTTGGAGATAGAGCATCTTAGGGGGTAATTCTAGTTGAATGATGTTATATTTCTAATGCATAGCCCTAGAAACGCTGTCTTAGTCTTTTTGTGTTGCTATAGAGGACACTTGAGACTGAGTGATTTATAAAGAAAAAGAGGCTTATTTGACTCAATATTCTCCTGGCTAGAAGGCTGGGCAGCTGGTAAAAGCCTCAGGCTGCTTCCACTCGTGGAGGAAGCTGCGGGGGAGCCAGCATGTGCAGAGATCACAAGGTGAGAGAGGAAGCTGAAGACAGAAGGAAGGGACCAGGCTCTTGTTAACACCCAGGTCTCAGGGAAACTTTCCCAGGAACTGATAGAGCTGGAACTCACTAAGTACCCTCCTCCATAGGAGGGCATTAATCTATTCATGAAGGACCTGCCCCTACAACCTGAATGCCTTCCATTAGGCCCCACCTCCAACACTGGGGATCACATTTCAACAGGAGGCTTTTGAAAACAAACACCCAAACCCCAGCAGACACCCAAACCACAGCAAAAACAAATACCAGTTTCTCCTCCCAGAGAAGAAAATAAACATTTTCATTCTTCCTAATACACATTTTCATTCTTCCTCAAAATGGGCAGAAGCATTTTTGCTCAAACCAGAGAGAAAATTTTAGAATGTGTTTCTTTCTTTTTTCTTTGAAACAGGGTCTTGCTGTGTTGCCCAGACTGGAATGCAGTGGCACAATTTTAGCTCACTGTAACCTTGACCTCCTGGGCTCAAACGATCCGCCCACCTCCACCTCCCACGTAGCTGGAACCACAGGTACAGGCACATGCCACCATGCCCAGCTTGAGTTTCTGTATTCTGTTTCACCAGACTAAAGAGATAGCTGAATAATTTCCATAGATGTTCAGTTTTTCCCTATATTTGTAACCATGACCCGGCAAGCTAAAAACCAAGCTGTGCTCCTTCTACTAAAGATGCTATAAAAGCATTAAATGCATTCAGAAAAACATTTTCTAAAAAAATTAAAAGGCAAAGTGTTGATACTTTCAGTATCCGGAAAATTTCTTCTGTGGCGCACCTCAATTCCTCTTCTATGCCAAATTAACCAAGTTCATTATCCTTCCAGTGACACATTCCGGTTGAAAACATACTCAGAATTCAGTGAATCACATTTTGCCAGCTTGTTTAGAAATGTAAATGTCGCTTGCTCCTGGGACGTATTTTTCTGGCTCCTTGTGAGCAAATGTCAAGATTTTTGACTAAGAGGCTTTCCGGGGGCATAGTATATTTTCAGGTATATTAGTGATTTAAATCTGGAAAGAATTAAATAAAATATTTTTAATATTTATTTTTTATTTTAAATATTTAAAATATAAATTTTTAAGATTTAATATTATTTTAATATTTAATATTAAAAGAAAATAAAATACTTTTATTTTCTAAAAACGTAATCTAAACCCTGGTAGACCAAGGAAGGATTTGCTACACAAAGACCTTGAGCAGGTTCCTTATCACAGCAAGAAATAAAATGTGAAATAGGTAACTAAGACACAGCAGGAATGTTCCTTTTTGGGAATAAGATGGACCCCTGATGGCCAATGTGGGCTGTGTCCCTCCATCCTCATCAGATGACTATGAAAAGCGGTAAGTTCCTGTTTCTTCAGAGTTTTTCCCTCTTCAAAAACTACAGGAACCACAAACCTCATGACCACTTTCTTTAAGAACGACGAGGGAAAACAGCATCTTACAGCAGCATACACTCACTTTGTCTATGCCTCTATTTATTTCTGCACTGCTTGTTTACTGATTTAATAGTGAAATGAGTTGAAAACAACCATCTTAAATCTGAAACATTATTCTCACCCATCTTTGAACCCAAATCAGCCTCTGTAGTCAAGCATAGCTCATTCATTACATGACAGAACAGGAAATAGGCCCAGTGAGCAAACTGCATCTTTCATTCTGTCAACTCCAAAATCCCTGGAAAACCAAATGGCTCAATGTAGCAGGAAATATTTCACCACTGAAAAGATAGGGCACAACATTGGTTAATCCAAAATTTTTGTGGCGATCACCAAGACCACTTGTGGCATGAAAAATAAATTCACACCATGCTTTTCCCCTCAGACATAGAAATATTAATCAGACCTTCCTAATGAGGGTCTCTGTAAGGGACAAGAAAACAAAACTCAAGAGAACAGCCTCTCACACATCTGAAGCTCTGTCCTGAAGCCACATAGCTCAAGTTCGGGGTTCAGCAAAGTTCCACATTACCCTCTCACACACATAGAACCATGTGGTTTCAGAGAAATTTGAACCCATCTGCTTCTGATTCACTTAAGCAGCACTGCCCAAAGGATTTTACAAGTTTTTCTCAGGAATTTTTTGTATTTCAAACTTGATAGTTGTATTTAACCAAAAATAAACCAAATGTAAGCCCCTACCTATAGGGCATTAATTTGAACCAAAGACCACAAAACTACCTTTTAAAATGAGAACAGTTGGTTTCTGGGACATGCTGGGCCAAGAGCTATTTTCTCTTCTGTACTTCCCTAGCTGGGCTTCATCTGCCACTGAAGGAAGCACTTTTTAATCAACTTGAGAGAATAAAACTCTACAGTAAATTCAAACTATCACTTTTTGAAATCCCCACTCAGAAGATGTTATCATTATTAAACTTTGTTTTTTAAAAACTGTTTGAGAATGCACTTTGTTTTTCAAATGGTCAAGGACATTGTGTAATTCAGTTAATCTTTTAAGGTTTAGTCTATGATATGAATTTAAAATTAAGGGTTTTTTGTCTGAATTAAATCCTTTTCAAACATTCACAGATATAATAGTAACCAATTGTACCCAGGGGATTTCAGATTCTTACTTCTAATATCCACTGGATTTCAAAAGCAAATTCTAGACCAAATATTTGGAGTAACTTGAGTTTTGTCGATATGCTATCTTCTTACTAGTTTAAAGGAGGTTTACAGAAATTGGACCCTTGAGAGAAATGATTTCTTACCAACCATAAAACCAGGTGCACAGGAGTGGTGAGTCTGAAAGTTGTTTGGAGTTTTTCCAGCTGTAAAATGAAATACCAATTGGTTGTGTTATCGAGTACTGGTAAAATTCAATGAAAAATAATAATGAAGGTCAAAATTTCATTGTGGAATATATATATTCCAACATATATCTATCTACATCGATAGATATAGATATATAGAAATAAATGTCCTCATAGAAAATTAAGTAAAAGTTGATTAGGGGCAGTCAGTACCACAATAATAAAAAACATATGAACCCCAGGGACAATTCCTTGTGGTATGAACCAACACAATGTACTTGGAAGCCACGTGCTGCTGTTTGACATCAAACTGTGAGGGTACCGCTTTCAAAGAGTTTATTTATGCCTTCTTTTACCAATAACTCCCTACCCTGTAATCCACTTGCATTTTAGGAGGAACTAAGAAGAAAGAAATAATGAAGAAATCATTTTTCATTTTCACATAACTCAAACTTTAAGGTCTCATAACTCACCCCTCTAAATAGGAAAAGATAATATTCCTCTAATTATAAATATATTTACTGTGCTATAAAATGTAAGGGTTGGGATTGTCAATCATTGCACGCATTATTTTCCTTTAACTAAAAGGGATATCCCACAGTTTTTTAAAAACAAAGTTGATCTATACGTCTCTATAGTCCTGTAATGCAAAGAAGACCGAAAATGTTCTGCTGTGAAAACAGTCACCCCTTGCTATTGAAAGACTTGTAAATCCTCCTTCAAACTCATTTATTTTATGAAGCTTTTCATTTATGTCTTATTAACAATTATTCACTCTTTTGCACAATGTGGTTAGAAAGAAGGTCAGAAGAAACGTGAAAGATAGTAAACTGCAGAGTCAATTGTCTGTTGCCTCTGAGGTCTATTAATCCTCAGGTGTTTTGTTTTGTTTCGTTTTTCACTTCATTTCCCTGTATGCTTCTATTTGTACCTGTATGCTTCTAATTGAATGAAAAATGCAACAAGGATGTCACAGAACTGGACACTTGTCCAATGGTCACGTATGATCAAATCTGTCAAAATTGTTGTCCTCACACAACACAACATTTTCCTCAAGGAATGAGCCAACATATTTCACAGCGTTAGAGATAATATATATTTAATTTAGGAAATGTATTTCTCCCACTTTATAGGAAGAAGTTTATACATTAATTCTTGGAAAATAAAAATATGTATCCACTTATTTTCTGATGTGTTTTTTACTGTTCATTTGGCTACATAAGTATGATTAAGCAGATTCACCCTTTACAAATGTATGAGATAGATGATAGATGATAGATAGATAGATAGATAGATAGATAGATAGATAGATGATAGATTCTGTTTTCTCAGTACTGAAAAAAATACCAGTTTTAGTAGATCTTCACGGTGTTGACATTACTTTCTGGACAAGAGATCACTGGAAAGGAAACAGTCACAAGCGTGTTTAGGGTCTTAAGCGTGACCCACTCTTCAACAGACTTTGATCTGTCAGAAATGATAATGTTGTTTATAGTGTCTCAGCTAAGGTGTTTAGGTTCACAGGACTGGGCTTACAGAGACATAATTGGACATATATATATAGAATAGCCACCTTTATCCTTTTCATTATAATTTACCAAGAGATAAGTCTTTGAATGGCCCCAAATGAAGAAGACAGACTGATCGTAAGTATAAATTCTGATTGGATTTCATTTCCTTAAGTGGACATACCCCCAAAGTTAAAAAGGGTCCCTTAGATTTCATCCAGGACACTTTTTTACTTCCAGAGAAGTCAATGAAGTGACAATCCTGTTGGCTATTGAGGTCATCAGGCAAGAAAATTCCACTCCTGTGCCCAGCAATACATTCAGTGTCTAACAACTCCTACCACTACGATAAAGGAGATTAGGAAAGAGCTGAGAATACTGTATCTAAAAGTATTACAATATAGATTGCTGCTGACAGCTAAAAATAACTTGCTCTGTCCTTTAAGGAAAGACTGAGCCATAAAATGTTTTCAAATTGCAAGACAAGTACCACAGGCATAGGAAATACATTTTTTAGACTTAAGACATTATACACATTAGACAAGATAAAATGAGCACTCTCTATTTATCTAGAGAATAAAATTATCACAAAATTTCCCTTATTGAAAATAAGTACCCAATTGGCAACTTGTCAACGCTTTTGTTCCTACTGAGATTGATTGTGAAAATAGGCTGAGGGATGTGGAAGGAAGGGCTAGAGGGGGTATGCAGTGATGAGTTCTGCTCCACCTCATTTGTGGAATAAATCAATGGAAGAGAAGGAAAGAGAAAGAGGGAAGAAGAAAGGGAAGAAGGAAGAGAAGGAAGGAACAAAAGAGGAAGAAAAGAAGGGAGGGAAGGAGAGAGGGAAAGAGAGAAAAAGGGAAGGTGAATGGGAAGGAGAGAGAAAGGGGAAGGAAGGAGAGAAGGAGGGGCTTTGTAAAGTTTAATGGCAAAAACTGAAATTACTTTTGCACCAACCTAATACTAAAAACAAAACACAGAAACACGGTGTCCAAAGAATTGGTTCACTGGTACTATATACATTTCATTCCATCCTAGTGTGTTAAGATTCCCAGAGCAGGGAGTCAACAATAACAACAAATCATTCTTCTTTCTGGACTCCTAATAGTAACAGGAGAAAAGTACTGGTAGTTCTATCCAATTCCGTGACTATAGACATTGAGCAAACCAGTAAATGACTCTTGTATTATTGGATCAGATAATTAGCATGATCAATGCTTTTATAGACTTTAAATACTCTCATACTCTAGCAAAGAAAAGAATTTAAAAAAGACCCTTTGTCTTTTTTCCCCTCTGAATAACAATAATTTAGCTCAACTTCTAGGGAATGAAAATTCAATTTCACCCTAAGTAACTGCTCAGCGACCTTTCATCAATGATTACTGTAATTTGCAACTTAAAAAACTATATATATTTTAAATAAAACTTCTTCCATATTTGTGTATATGTATTTGGCTTAAGTTACACTCTTTTGGATTCATAAATATGCAATGTTTTCATGTTATTGAGTTATTTGATGTTTCAATAATTGTATTCTAAAAATATAAACTCCACCAGGTCAGGATTCCCTCATTTTACAGATTTCTACTGTGCTATGCATTTTATAGAGGTTGAATAAGCAACTGGAATTTGCTAATTGATTGATCATGCAGCAATTCCAGAAAAAAATAATAAAATACATCAAAGAGATGGAAAAGAACAGACAGGAAGCCAAGAAAGAGATGAGGTAATTTGCTTGAACAAGATGAGGCCTCTAAGAATAACACGCAGAGGGGCTGGCAACCCCATACACATGTGCGCTCTCCCGCTCCCTCCCTCCAACCTTGATGTCCAGATGAAATAAAAAATTGTGTCACTCATTCAGATTGTATATCTAATACTAGGTATCTAGTATTTGACATCAAGTGGGAATTTAAAAACAAAACAAAACAAAACTGAGTGACACTTTAAAAAAATCTTTTGTTTAGATCTTACCATTTCATCTAGAAGGAACAAACAAAACAGAACTTATTGGTGGGATATTGTGATAAAATTGTGGGTAACTAAGTTATTTTGGAATCCATATTTTGAATAGAGAATTTGGAAGAGAAAGTAGTGAGGTGAGAGATTCAAGGACGTGCAAGAGAAATGATGTAGATTTAGTTATTTTATAGATTGTCACATATTAAGATGACAAAGCGTTCACACTGAGGGTATAAAGTACTTCTTTTTTAAACAACAGTATATATTAAAAAGAGAAAAGACAGTTTTAGAAGCACACATATCCTAACAATTTTCTAATAAATAGCAGCCCACAGCAGCTGGCATGACACTACACCAGCTTTTCACTGTCTCAACTCACATAGTAAACTGAGCACTCGGGTTTGCCTCAAAAAACTCTTGCCTGCTAAAAATGGAGAGTTTGACAGGTTTTTAGAAATGTTCCATGAATCCTAATTTATGAGCAACAGTTGGTAAGTGAGCATGCCAATTAAATCAAATAGTGAGTGTAATTCATTGACATGGTATTTCCACATGGAAAGGAAAAATGGTTTGCAAAGAAATAATGGAAAAGTATTTACTGATTGGATATTGGATCATTTATTAGTTTGCATTTCTTGATTATTCACCAGTAATTGTTTACTGAAAATGTTCCTGGCATAGTAATTTACACTTCAGTTAGAGTCCACTCATCATTTGCTTCGACACTTATTTCATTTAGAATAACAATCAATGAAACAGGCTCATTCCCCAAGGAAGACTTTCATGCAAGAAGCATGCAAAATTGTCAAATAAATGAAAATAGCCATCATGAATTGTTGGGCTCCACAGTGTCATTTCAAATTAATCTCTTTAAGCCATTTTGAACTTTTCAACAATAGCTGTAATACTCAGCTTTCTTTTCTGTCACAGTAGAAACTGAAAACTTTGGCATGGTAGGAACTTGAATGCCAGGGTAGAAAACAAAAGTGAGGTACAGAGGGAAAGAGAACGTATCACAGTTCCGCATTGTTTGTGTGAGAAGCAGAGTGGGAATACTACCGAATGCCCATGCCCACAATTCCATCTGATAAAAAGGCCCTGCCCAACAGATAAGAAGAAGGTGCAATTGTACAGTGCTCAGCATAATAATCCTTCACCATTTGCTTTGTTTGTACAGAACATTGTCTATCTCAAGCATTGTATAAGCAACAGCACTCTAGATACCTGCTAAAACCTGATTCTCTTTTTCTTTTACCCTAATTAGCACAGAAAGCTAGAATAATTTTTAATGGAAAATTTACAGTGAAAGCCCTTCTTTACGGCAATTTATATGTAAAGTTATTAGTAGAGTGAGAGCTCTGCTTGAAGAAAAGATGCATAAGAATGTTTAAAATGAAAAGGCAAAAGTATATAATAATGAAAAGTCATCATTTTTAGATTCATTGCTTTCTAAATAAATTCATTAGTTGTAAATTGTCAACAAGTACATAGACACAGCAGCGGTAACACTTTTAAGACAGAGCTGTCTCAAAGTTAATAAATTGTACATCTGCTGAGCAAGTCATTAAGTCATCACAAATGAAAAGAAACTGACTAGAGTTTCAAAATATATTAAAGATTCCGGGAGGGAGAAAAGTAGATGGCATTTTTGAAGGCTATACAGTGATACATTTAGGAATAGCATCTATGGATATTGAAGTCAAAAAGTGGGAATATTCTTTTGATTCTTTGTCAAGTATGTAATAGTAAAATTAAAGGAAAAAGTCTTCAGACTATTCCAAAATTGTACTACTAAAAACACTTTCTAAAACTCCCAGTAAAGACTGTGCTATCATTTTCCATCCCAACTTCATCTCCCGCCTCATGTTCCATTAACCACTGACTTGTATAACAAGCTAGAAATATCTTGGCCCAGGAAGTAAACAGACATTCAATCACGTTTCTTTCAACCATCAAATAAGTTAAAGTGAAAACAATTCAGTATTGATTATACAGGGGTCAAAAGGCAACAGAAGTTTAGAAAAAGCAACATTCGCTTCACATGGACCACAAAGATTTTTTACACAGCGTTGACTATTAGGAGTTTCTATTGACTATAGATACAGTTTTGCGGCCAAAAAAAAATGTATCTGGGTTAGAGTTGTTGAATGAGAAACATTTGTAAAGGAAACAGTAAAGGAAAGACAGCTTCTGGGAAATGGCACATAATATAACAAGTTGGGTCGGGCGCAGTGACTCACGCCTGTAATCTCAGCACTTTGGGAGACCAAGGTGGGAGGATCACGAGGTCAAGGGATCGAGACCTTCCTGGCCAACATGGTGAAACCCCGTCTCTACTAAAAATGCAAAAATTAGTCAGGCGTAGTGGCACGTGCCTGTGGTCCCAGCTACTCTGGAGGCTGAGGCAGAAGAATCGCTTGAACCCAGGAGGCGGAGGTTGCAGTGAGCCAAGGTTGCACCACTGCACTCCAGCCTGGAGTCAGAGGAAGACTCCATTTCAAAAAAAAAAAAAAAAAAAAGTTGGGAAATAAATAGACCAATGAGGAGAATGTACGCAGACAAATGTCAGGCATATGGAATTGCTATGTTGCAAATCTCTGAATTTTCACATTTCACTCTACCCCTAGCTAAATGATGATGTGATACTTTAAAGTGGGCTTAACCAAATTTTTCACCTTGTCCTCTCAAAATAAAAATTTGCAGACAAGATGAAAACTCATTTTAAGATGCCCTATATTTTCTTTTTCAAATTATTATACAACCTGCAACTAAAAACCCTGCCACCCCAATTCTGAATGCATTCAAGTGAAACATAGAATTGTAATCACAAGTCCAAAACTCAGAACTGTAAAGTCTCTGCTATGTGACAAAGAAATGTTATGTCTTTGAAAGGAGAAATAGCACCCGACAATGAAAATTGAATCCCGGAAATAACCAGGTGATTTAAAGCTTTCTAGATAATCACCAGCAACTAGAATGATAATACTTTAATGGCATATTATATTTAAATAACACCTTTCAAACTCCATCATGTTAATCTACACAACATGTTCGCAAAGTAAGAAGGAATGGGTATTACTCCCATTTTAGATTAGAAAATTGAAGGGTAATAGAGGACAGCTTACCAAGGTCTCTTCTCTTCCTGGCAGTGGGTCCAGATTTGGATGGATTCTCAGATGTGTTTTTTATTAGATTTCAGTGCCTCCAAACTGATTTAGCTGGTGGAGTGAGTTGCCCTCCTGTGCATTTTTTTTTTTCAGCAGCTCTTGGTAGATGCGAGAATTTCTCAGAGGTTTGAACAAATCTCAGGCTTTCTCTACTTCCTGTCACCACCTGGCAGGTATCCTAAGATGGCTTCCTGGGACCTACAGAAATAACATCAGAATGTCCCTCAAACCGTTTGTTAGTCCTAAGGCTTTGCCACACACAGAATGCAAAAAACCAAGTATGCCACAGGTTATGGACTTGTCAGGGTACACATCATTCTCTGTTTCCTTAGCACTAGATATATCCATATCCACCCAGTCATTAGAACCTAGCCTCTCCTTGGCCTTGCCCCTTAGAAAATATCTATTTTAATTTTCATTTCTGCCCTCAGTCTAAGCTGACCTCTCTTTGGGCCGTAGCTCACATTTATACAGAGCTCAGAATATTTTCCCTAGTTCAGGAAGAAGGCAGGCTTATCTTT
Source organism: Cacajao melanocephalus (assembly GCA_963573385.1). Lineage (NCBI taxonomy): Eukaryota > Metazoa > Chordata > Mammalia > Primates > Pitheciidae > Cacajao > Cacajao melanocephalus. The sequence continues at coordinate 21,417 of CAUYLG010032007.1, forward strand.
TCAACATTTGGGTCCATGTGGCTAACTTGAATTCTAAGCTAAAAGTATTTCACATTTGAACAGCAATGCAGCAGAGACAAAAAAAAAAAAAAAAAACACAGGGAGACAAGTTTGCATTCACACTTTAAAATACAGACTAGCACCCAGAGCAAGGCAGTCTTCTCACATCAGTGATTCCCCCAGCACCTCTGCCAGTCGGCATAATCACAGCGTTGAGTGCCAGGGTTCATAATGAGCGATGCTGCTGCTGCTGGGAGTGTCTCGCAGGTGAACAGCGTGGAGGCAGGAAAAGGGAACAGAACCCACGGAGCCACACCGCATCCCCCTGCAGAATCTCCACGCACCTCGCTCCTAAGACATGCCTGTGCTTTCTTCTCCCACACGCTGTTCTCAGAACAACGAAGTCTCACCTTGTTTTTTCATTTATTGCACAGCAGGGTTCAAGTGCTCTTTAGACAAGTGATCCTTTCTTTCACTTACTACAAAGAACTCTAGATAAATACACAGTTGATATTGAACAGTCAACAGATGACATGCTGTCTACCACAAAAGGACATTTTAATATGAATAATCAGAATGACTTTTCCCAGTGGGTTTCGGGAGATGCGCTAAACTAGGAGTACAGTGCTGATAAGAATACCTATGCACAGAACTTTGTCATATTGGAAGCACCTTCACATATAGTATTGCATTTGTAGGTAGATTCTGAGCTTCATTCTCTCCACAGGTAGAAATATCACAAGTGCTATGCATATGTAAACACATTTAGAAGTTTATAATTCAGTTATAGAACTGACCTGAAAATTTAAACACCACTTAGATTACTAATTCTATTGGCAATGTGCTTTTAAAAGTGAGAATGAGTGCGTTTTTGATCATCTGCCACTCATTGTGAACAATATCAGCTCTTGAGTCACTGTGCACATTAGCCATTTTCAGAACGTTAAGCACTTAGCAAACTATTAAATACTCTATGGTCTTTATTCAGTTGGGATGAAAATTACAAATTTTGAAGACAATGGCAGTGATATTTCCTTAAAGGCAGACCTGTTTGAAGCCAACCCACTTAACACTGGAGGATTTGTTCAATCTTACTTATGAAGTGGGGTCACCTGGCGATGCTACAGCACATTCTTTCTGAGTTATCTAATCCATTCACATGGCTCAAAATACCATTTACATACCAGGGGCAACTAACTTCATATTTCTGGCCCAGACTTCTCTGAATTTCCAGCTCATGCAGCCCATGACACACTGGACATATCTATTCACAATCATTTTTAAGAATCATTTTAATAGTAAACTATATGAAATTTATCTCCTGATTCAACTTCCATGCAAAAAATCAATCTGGTAAAATTAGAATTATCTTTTTGGGTTTCGATGAATGGGATTTTATTATAGGCAAACTGTTTTTTCCTAATAGGTTGCACTGGTTCCTAACAGCTTCTTTCAGAGTCTTTCTGCAATTAATATGCACACACACGCAAATACAAACATATCTTTCCATAAAAGATTCTTACCAAAAGAGAAATGTTGTCAATTTGACAATTCTGAAGTTGCATTTTTAAATATTTTAGAAAATGAGGCTTTTTATTATTGCAAGGCTATTTCAGTTATTGGGGGTAAAGGCATGAATTGTGTTGCTCTGAATCCCAAGATGGAGTTGTGACGTTTGATAGGTCAAATGCAACAGTAGCAGGAACACATTATCAGCTAAGAACAGATTTCCCACTTGTTCACTTAGAAATTGTTCTGTGTATGTTGGCTGCCAATCTCTAAGCAGGTCATTATTTTATTAATGAAAAAATAGAGGAAATAAGATTGTCCAATATATGTCCTAACAGTGGCTCTTAGCTTTATCATCTCCCTTGCATAAGACGCCAAATCCTGTGCAGCAGTAATGGCCCTTCACAGACACCAAAACTTCCTCCATTCCTCTCAGTCCCTTCCAACTCCAAATTTCTGCAGTTACTTGTGTAAATATTTATTATGATTCATGTCCTATACCTCCATGAATTTTAGTGACTGATACATTTATATAATTTTCCTCACATTTTGCTCTTTTTCTTGTATAACTATATACCCTCCAAAAAGTCTGCTAAATAAACATGATATTAAATAATAGTTTAAAAAAAAACAGGTACTCTGTACCCAGAATGTCTAGGTTCAAATCTTTGTTCTTATACTTACTACAAATATGAGCTTGGGCAAGTTAGTTACTATCTTCATGCCTCAGTTTCCTCTTCTGCAAAATGGTAAAAATAATAGTACCTATTTCATAGGCTTATTCTGGGAGTGAAATGAGCTAATACTCGTAAAACAATAGTAAGCAATATAGTTGTTTGAGAAGTAAATACTTGAATGAAGGGTAAGTTTGGCAGAATAACAGTTGGATGTTAGGTATGCACATTTTCACAAAGAGAGTGGCGCTCAAATTTCCTGGAATTCAGCTTTCCAGCAAAGATAGTTGAAATTAAATCAGGCATTTGACATAGAGTTACGTAGGTTTTGAGCATCATAAGAAAGGGCAAGCGCAAAGCATACGTGGTGCATGCCTTATGCAGAATCTGCTGGACTTGTTAGTTACAGCATACTCATCATATAAAATAAGGTTTATGAGTTCAGATAACTGTCTTTTGAGTTCTAATTGAGTGATAAAGGATAGAAGTTTAGAAGGAAGTGAAGGAATCAGTGCGTAGGATGGTCAACTGAAAATGACAACTGATAGGGGAAATCAAACAGGACATTGGTGGCTGCTTCTGGCATGATGACTGCAGACCACCTCCAGCCTGTGAAAAATATTTGCAGGTGGTTTGGCAGATGCAGAGGAAAAGCCTATTTTATACGTATATACTTTCCAAATCTAAATCAATGTAACAATGATTATCATTCGCTCAAAAATCCTATTAAATCATTTAGATCAGCACATTTTTACACACCCACACACCCCCCCCCACCACATACACACACAAATGTATATGGCATATATACTACAAAAATGGCCATATACTAAAAAGTGGCCTGTGCTGCCAGGTGTGGTGCCTTATGCCTGTAATCCCAGCACTGTGGGAGGCTGAGGCAGGTGGATCACCTGAGATCAGGAGTTCAAGACCAGCCTGGCCAACATGGTGAAACCCTGCCTCTACTAAAAATACAAAAATTAGCCAGGCATGATGGTGGGTGCCTGTAATCCTAGCTACTCGGGAAACAGATGGGAGAATATCTTGAGCCCATGAGGCAGAACTTGTAGTGAGCTGAGATCATGCCATTGCACTCCAGCCCGGGAGACTGAGAGAAACTCCATCTCAAAAGAAAAAAAAATGGCATTGCTTATATTATCTCAAGTAATGTTGTTTTATTATAATGCACATAATCTCATCTTAACATCTTATATCATTATCATATAAAATTTAATATTTTTCAGACTTCCATTTAATTATTACTATGGAAATATACTTATGGAGTGTATCAGTGACTTAAACTAAAGTTGACAAGTACCAATAGAAGTAGAAATATTAATTTGATAACTAAAAACAATGTCATAAGCATAAAATGTGAATACATTCCACTGTGAATATGAAGTATGAATTTCAATGTACTAGGACAAGTAGATCTACAGGCAAGATTTTATAAAAGCAGCTAAAAGAAAAGAGAGATTAAGGAATGGGAATTTCTGTGGAATCATGTCTTTACCTCACTACTTAGTATGTTACCTACTAAGAGATATTTCAAATAAAGACATGAAATCACTGAAACTTTTCTTGCTATTTCCAAAGAGAAATAAATTCAGAGTGACATCTTGGGTAAGCCAACCAAGGTTTTGCAGAACTAATATAAAATGATGCGTATCTGTATGAAACTGACTCATTTGCTAAAAGCAGAGAAGAGACCCAAATTACAGACATCCTTCAAATGTGCAGTTTTATCCAAAAACAGAAAAAATTATGTAACTAAGGAGAAACACAAAGACTCACTAACAAAGTTAATGACAAATATACTTAGAGAGAACGTAGAAAGAACTATTGCATATTTCCTCATTTAGATGATATTGTTGAAAGTCTCATGAGGCCAATAGCATTTAAGGCCAAAGAGCGAAAATTTTCTCAGGACATGCTTGCATACCTTTTGCTTCATAATTGGGTGAATACACTGATGTGTAAATTATGAATTATGTCATAGCCCATGTGTAGAAAATACATGAGAGAAAAGTGCTCAAAACTTTTGTTTGCTTTTTCAGTGAATGGTCATTGTGCATGAGAAGAGATATTTCATTTAGCTAATGCAGAGGAAAGCCACGAGACCTGATGATGTTATAAACGGCAGCTCCCCTTATGATCCAAGGAACAAAATAGAAAAAATATGCTATGATTACTACAACTGAATTCCAAAAGTTTAAGTGTGTAAGGAAGATCACTGTTTCATGCATAGAAGCTTTTGACTAAATGCCAATCCACATAGTATTTACCATTCATGAAGGATGGACAGTGATCCAAAAATAAATCTTAGTATTGGAGAAAACAATAAAATTCAAAATACCATCTAGCCACTCAATGCACAGTTGTTCTTTGCTTTTTAATATATGAATAAATCAGCTACGAGAAACTCTGGTTTTAAGTGGATTTGCTATCTACAATCAAGGTGCTCACACCAATCTTTTAAGCCAATAATGAAACCAAAACATTTCTTCACGACCTTTTCTTTGATGTCAAGTATTTGCTCCGCAACATATTGAAGTAATGTATTCAGTGCCTTTAGTAGTCTGAACCTATCTCTTTAAAGTTAAAATAGAACAAATATTGTCAAGGCCGTAGTATTAAGATTCCTGAAGATGTCTTAGCTGTGGTACAAATAGTCTAATTGCCAAGAGTCATGCTCTTTTGTGAGATATTGAATTTCATGGTTTATTAATGAAGTAAATTGATTCTATATTATTGAATTTTTTTACATTTCAAGAACAAACACGAAGAAGCACTTTTCAAGGCCATATGCACAGAGTGGACTCACACTCTATTCGTGGCCATCAACACCAGGGACACCCTGAGCCTTCCTACTTGTGAAATGACCTGCTCCCCTGCTAAGCTTCTTCAAAGGTTAAAAGCCACTTTAGAGAAAAATCTTTTCATGGTATTAGGGTTCACTTTCAGCCCAAATGTCTAGAACCTTTGGAAAGAATCAACAAACACTTGCCACCTTTTCTAAACATGCGAGTCAACATGATGTAGTTCAATAGACATAAAGCATGAAGACAGAACATAGCTAGATGAGGAAATGCTCTTAGGAATCATAGTAGCTCTTAGCAAGACAGATGCAGTAACCAGGTGAAAGATTTTCTACAGTATACTCTATAACATACGGTAATGATATTGACTGAAATACTCTAATTTCAAAAAATATTACTACCTCAGTATATTGGCTCCAAGATGATCACATTCTAGTAACTAGTTGTGGGATGTAGAAGACTTGGAAAAGCACCAACTTAGGGTAGAAATAAAGAGTTGCATATTTTTCATATTAATACATGACAGTAAGAATGACCATTTTTAAAAATATAGAATCACTTTAAGACAACAAAGCATGAATGCTTATATCTAATAAATTATAATTTCAATCATTTAAAAGGAATAAAAATCTGTTTTTTTAAAGAATAAAAAAATTTAATACAAGACTATATAAAGTGAAAAGAAATGTCTGTTCCCTATCTAAGCAATGAATCTTGCTTCCAAGAGTGACCCCTGATTGGGTTGAGTAAGGGTTGAACTTTCCCTAAATTCCCTTTTGCACATAAAATTACCTTTCTTTACAATCTGCTTTTTAATTTCATTTAGCATGCTATGAGCAAATATATATTCAGTTCATACACATTCATCTCTTTCTGTTATTGCATAATATTCCAATGCATAGATATTCCAGAATAGACGTAACCAAAAGCCTTCCTTATAATAATAAAACAAAACTGAAACAATTTTGTAATTACAATCAATCTGACTGTTAGAATATTTTACACACACCTTGCATAGTTGTACAGGAACACTTCTAGAATAATTTCTTAGGGATTAAATTGGGGGTCAAGGTGCTGTGTTTATAAATGCTGTCAATTATCCATCAATAATACTGTCCCAGCCAAGAGCTCATCTATTTTCAATTCTATGTGGACTTTTTCTCTAGTGGGTGAAAAATTGCATATATTTTATTTGAATTTGAACTTATTTGATTTTTTGTGATATTGAATAGATTTTTAAATGATTACCGCTTTTTAGTTTCTGAATTACTTGCTTTTACTCTTTGCCTGGTTGCTTATCTATATTGTTATTGTTGTCATTGTTGATTTATAAAAATAAAAACGTTCATAGAAGCAATAAGAGCTGGAGAGTAAGCATGTAAAAAGTGACTGGTACTTTGCTAAGACTTTCCATGGAGGGGCACATTCATCTTCAAATCAAGCATATGAAACAAGATGTATTACTGGGCTCAATGCTGTGCCCTTCATCTGGGATGGAAGGAAGACACAGCCAACTCTGTGAAGCAAGTCTGACTCCAGCCGGTATTCTGAACCACTGTGATTCCGCCTTCCTATTTGTATGGATCAATTATTTTCTAGATTTTAAGCCATATTATGTCTTAGCACTCCACTCAACATTACTAAAACGTTTAAAGGTTTCAGTATCTAAAATGATGAGCTTCCATTACCCGGAAAATTTATTTATAGGAAACACTTCATTTTCCAATAGTGCCAGACAAATGTCGCTACATATCTTTAACACCACATTGATCTGTCAACCTCTGCTAGCTGAAGTGATATAGAAAAACAGGAATTAAAGAAAAACTGTTGCTCAGCTAACAAAAGAATTACCACAAAGCCCGGGTACTAAAATTTATTTATTTTTTTCCTGAAGGAGAGGGCAGAAGCTCCCACTCAGAGAGCTTTACACACACTTCTAATGCCCTCAGCCTTTGCTGCCCCAAAGGCTGAAAGCATCATGTTAGATAGTGGGGATCACCCCGAGGGATAGCACGCTCACATCAACAAGTAGCTGACTGATAGTAACAGAGGACAAAGAAAATTCCTGAAACAGAAGCAGTGCATTCCTTTGGAGTATAGGCAAATATGGAAGCCACTATGTTATGAGTAGTTTAATGTGATCCACTGAAGTCCAGTGTAGCCTAATGACAGAACGGAAGGTAACGACTGAGAATTTTTACTCACCAGCAGTCCAGGGGGGCCAAGAAAGAAACTCCTGCTGGTTGGGTGTATTCTTTGAGAGGAAAACTGTCAGACAGAGGGAATCAATTACCTATTCAGGAACTACATGATGTGGTTAAGGCACATGTTGGCACGTGGGACCTAGAAGAAGCAGAACATGAGTGGGAAGGAAGAGGGTCATGACCTACACGGTGTGGTACAATCCCTCTTCTGTGAACTTCCACATCTTCAATAAAAGGACACTTTTATAAAAGGCTTGGCTCAATGTGAATGTGCAGAAGGTAAATTCAAGCCAAACAAGATGGTGTCCGTCAATAGAAGAGTAGAAACAGAAGCACCTTAAGAAGGGAGTGTATGGTTGGAATAAAACAGAAATTATGAGAAAAACTTCAGCTTCCACCAGCTGTTGAATTAAATTTTCAAACTAAATCCCCAACAGGCAGAGAAGTTCCAAGTGACATTCAAATTACAATAGTAGTAATGATAATAAAAACATCCAATAGCAATCCTACTCAACATGGCAGGCATCCTGCTGAGGGTTTCACATGCACATTGTATCATTTAATTCTCACAACTTCCCAATGAGATTGATATCAATCATTATTCCCTCCATTTTATAGGCAAGGACCCGGGGCTCAGAAAGTTTAGTATAGTGGCCCACATCACGAAACTGATAAGTGATATAACCACAACGTGAACCCAGCTCTATCTCCAGAGACAGTACCATTCACTATGACATTCAGTTCACAGCAAAATATCTCTGAGATGTCAAAAATAAGCAAGTTTGTTACTTTGTGATCTAAGAAACAAGGCAGAGAGTAATTCTCTTAAAGGTACTTTCATAAATTATTTTATAATTTTAAAATCCTAGCCTATTTGTTTAAGTTTGGCAAGACTGACTGGTTATCAAAAGCTGGGTTCTTCTGCCCGAATGCCTTTAGACTCCAAGTTCCTCGTCTGTCAAATAATGAATGGATGATTATTTGTTAAGACCTTGCTCTTGCTGTGATGAACTCGGGTAGAACATTTCATTCCCTGGCAGTGAGGTGAGAAAAGGTTTTGATGAAAGTATCACACTGTCCTCATCATGGGCATGTGACACTTACAAGGCAGCCATGGGAACTCATGCCAGGCTCCCAGGCTCTGCTAACCGTCTTAGCTTCACAGGGTTGCATCTTCCTTTCACTTGTTTGAAAGAGAACAAGTACCTTTCAAGGAACCTAGGGATCCCTAAAATTCTTTAAATTCATTGTTGTACACAGGAGAACATTAAAATCTGGCAAGGTAAGGGTTGCGGCTATAAGGCTGCACAGCTCAGGGTCACATCTTGCCTAAGGCCTGGTTTTCTGAGAATCCAGGCAAGGGAGCCTCAGGAGTAGGAAGAACAGAACACCCACAACACCTCCCAGGGAGGCCAGTGTTCAGGATCAGGACCAGAGATTGTGCTGAAGAGGCAGCTAATTCACAAAACAAGGGCTCTCACAGTTTATTTTGAGATGGAGCCTGATTGCAGAATGGTTGCCCTGAGCTTGCTGGATGATGACTTGTAACTGTGACCACGTGTATGAGGCGGTCATCCTACTAGCAGCAGGAAACATAGCTTCTGAAAAGTAGATTATGACCCTAAAAATGGTTCTATAATAAAATCAAACAACTCCTGCATGAAGTCCAGGAGGGCAAGAATGTGTATAACCCAACCTTTCTTCCCAGCACCTTGCCCACACCCACCATAAGCACTCAATAAACATAAGCACTCAATAAACAAACACAAAGAAGCAAGAAATTGTCATGACTATGTCCAACAGGTAGGCATACCAAATGCATGCAGTGTAGACAACCATCTCCCAGTATGTTTGTTTAAAGAATGACTCCTAATTTGGCATCTTCCTGCATTTACTCTGAATTCCTGACATGTGTACACACAGATATATTGTATAACCATGCTAGCTTATATTTGCTTATAGATTGCTTTGGATTATTATCTACTTGTTTAACTTTTTAAACTTATTAAGTTTGTTCTATTCAAAATAAAATGTTCTATTATTTTATAATAGAACAACATCCCTATAATAGAAAGGGATTGTGCAATATTTTGTTATGTCCTCAACATGAAAGGTAGTAATAGGGTTGACTATGGTGAAACTTATTCATTTCGTTTTGTTACATCAAAGCTACTGTGTTTTAAGTTCAATTGACAGATGTATTCCCAGTACTTAAGAAAGTGCCTGAAACTTAGTAGGCAGTCAACAAATATTATTTTACTCATGATTACACAGAAGTATGTAAATCAGCACAACCAGTCACGAAAAACTTTCTAGTAGTCTGTCTTCAAAGACCTTCCTTTAGAGAAACTTCATAGTGAAAGTTGTGACCATGTTATGACAAACTTCCAGTAACTTACACATCAGATCACTCCCCTTCACACACACACACAATATTTACTTAAAAATACATATGAACAACATGCTGGTGTCATTTCTGAGACAATAAAGATTACAGGAAGGTCAGGCTGTAGGGGAATCAAGTGTCCTATTTTAGACGTTTTAAGTTTGTAATGTAAGACTTCTTAAGAGACAGTTGGCTATGCAGACTTTTTTTTGGTAGCAATTGCTTTAAAACTTTAAAAATATTTTACTAAAAAAGTCTTTATACAGCATGATCCAGTTGGGTATCAAACACAGATTTTTAAAATTAGTTGTAAGAATGCAAAGTGTTCTTATAAAAGCTATTATTAAAATTGTTCTTGGCATATGGTCCCAGAAAGAAACATCTTTTTCTTCCACTCACACATTCATGTACACACATGCATGCACACACATAAGCACACACACATGAATACACAATTGCCTAAGTGCCAAAGCAAAAAGCGTTCTGTACACATCCAAGTACACACAACCTAAAACATCTCACCTGTAATTCCAGTAACACATCTCAACTTTATAAACCTTCTTTTTTCAAATAAAGACAGCTTTAATATCAATATAGAAAGAGAAAATACTAATTCACTTACCTTAGAAAACTTTAGCAACAACTATTAAAAGCCGGTTAAATGAATGATGCTAGAAGCAGTAAAAGCAGGGAAAATCTACAAAAACAAGCATCTGTTCACCTTTTGCAGAATTATACATATGCAAGAACATTTTGACATATTTTATAGCACTTTTTTCTGAACACTAACATGTAATATTAGAAACATATATTTTCTCTACATCATGTATAGGTAAAACACAGAGCTACACACATACCAAATACATAAAAGAACCCACAACACTTCAGGTTAAATTAGAACTCTCTTCAGTTCCTCTTTTATACATCTCTCTTTCTGATTGTCTTTTTAAAATAACAATTATTATTTATTCTGTAATCGTCAGAAGAAGTAAAAACCAAATATCTAACTAGGTCTGATAATACATGCCGTTTTATGAAATTAAAATATTTTACAGTTCAATTACAATTAATTCTGTTCTAATTTCTGAAAAGGCTTTCCTACTTTGGTAAAATTATTGATATAATAGCATACCTATGTATACCTTGTGAAAATACAGCAAATACACTTAGTTCTCTATTGATCTCCCATAAGATATAGTTGTGGTTACATTTACAATGTTTCATTACTTATATTTGAATAGCCTGAGTACAATTTCTGGATGTATTTGCTTTAATTCCAAAATAAACTGTACCCAATGGCAGCTCTCTTACTGAGAGTTCAGTATCGAGTTCCAGGCTCTTCACCTCCATGCCAACAGCCTACAAAGAAAACACTTCCTAGAGCACGGAGACAAGAATTGGCTTCTCTTCTTGGCAACAGATCCCGTGTTGATGACTTTTAAAAGAATAAGTGTTCAGTTCGAGGGCCCTAGAGAGGCTGACGACTGCAGCTCCGGTCATTTGAGGAAAAAAGGAAGGAGATTTTTAAAAGCCAGAGACAGGGACATGGAATAATAGACATTTCCTTTAATTAAAAAAATAAAATAAGCAAAAGCAAGTTTTGAGTAATTACATATGGAGCTCCTTATAATTAGATTAAAAACACATAGATACATAGATTAATGTCTTTGATGTATCTGGACTTCAGATCAATTATGCACATGCTAATGTTCAATTTCCATAAAAATAAGGCAAACGACAATTACATGTTGGCTTAATTTTATTTGACAAAGACACTCTTCAGACCCCTTAGCAAGAAGCTTGGTTCTATTCCATGTCGGTTCACTCCTAGAATCTACAAAATTCCATGAAGAAGAAGTTAACTACTTTGTATAATAAATAGACCCAATATCCTCTCATCAGACTTGCAGGTCTTAACTATCCTAGAATAAAAAAAAGGATGAAGCATTATTGAAGTTTGTTAATCTCCCTTCTGAATGAAGGTCTCTAGGAAATAAATTAAGTGGTGGATTTCACTGCAAAAAGACACTTGGGTCTCTTGGGTGAAGAGTTTCAGGACCTGTGAATGTCCCTGCAGCTCACAGCTGCTCCTTCCCCTGATCACCATCTTGTCTCTTGGAAGTGAAGAAATGAAAGATAATTTTCTACAAGAGAAAATTGTTACTCTACCATTTCAAAATAATCTCAGTCACCCTGTTGGAAAAGGCTAATTGAAACTTAAGTAAGAATAGAGTTCCAGAAAAAAATTTTTTTTTAATAATAAATCTTGATGTAATAATAAGAAAAATCTGGTTTCTCATTCTTTTTTCTACCTTTAGTCGTGTGGCTTTGAATAACTCAATTTCTCTTGGTTAAGTCTCTTTTAAACTCTGACTAAATTATGCTTTAGGTTATTTCTAGCTCTAAAATTTTATGCTTCCATGCATGAGGTGTATTGTTTGCCAGGGAGGGTTTACCAGCCACAAGAGAGGTGTATTCACTGGAAAATCACAGCAAGGCTGTGGCCTCCACCTCCAGCACAGATAAAAATGGAAGCACAGTTCACCTCCATTTCTCAGCTCCTGATGAAAGTGGTGGTGGCTACCCAGTAGCCTCAGTAAGGATGGAATTGACAAGGGGAAAACTCACCAAGGGAAATCACATCTTCTACAGATCCTCCCTTCTCGTCACTGTGTCAACAGATGAACGGACACTGAGTGGAGGGGACATGTGGGCTTCAGGGACAGGGATGTATGTGTACTGTGCTGCATTGCTGCATTGCAGTTGCCACGTACAACGGTAATCAACTAAAACTTATTTCCTGATTTAAAAAAAAAAGTCTGATTCTGAAAATAATTATTTGGAAATAATGAAAATTATAGCCAACAACATAAAATGATTGGTGAGAAGAGAACCAGAGATCTCAAGAATGCACATGTATCTCAGAAACCCACCCCACAACTGCCCTGTGAGTGTATGTCCCAACGCTAAACAGTCTTTGCTAATTCAAAGACTGTATTACAGAATGCAAATGCACATGTTTATACTTCAAATGAAAGACAGCTTGATATAAAAGAATCTTTACTTCTTTCAAAATGCTATGTTAAGTGCCACAAATCTCCTGAAGATGGTATTAATTTCCTCTAATAATAATTTCTGAGTCATTAAGTTCATTGCGTTTTACTTTATATGCTCCTTATCAAGTACACAGAAGCCTGTGCAATATCTCCCAGGAGTCCGGCTGCCATATCAGAAAGGCTCACACTTTCAAAGGATTAATAACACCTCTCCGGTGCTTTTAAAAATCCCTCTCTAATCTCCAGACTCACTTACGCTGCCCTGCCTGGCCTTGCTTCTGGGTGATGGAGGCACTGGCGTGCTGGAACGAAGGCAGCACTCCAGCTCACAGCAAATGGGAAGCAATCCACCAGGGCAGGATGGATAAGCCAAATCGTATTTCTTTTCTTTCTTTCTCCCCTGGAAGGGAAGGGAAAACAAAGGTCACCCCAATATGAATAAAGCAGCCTTTTGATGAAAGGCATTTGAAGGGATTTCTGCACTTGTAATAGGAATCCTAATTCAATTGAATGATGTGACTTAATCTAATCAAGTAACTCAGGCTAGTTAGCCTGCAAACTGACTTGATTGGTAAAAGCAGAATTACTCATTTCTTTTAACTGTTTTTTTTATTGGTGCAAAACTTACATTAAGTTGGTATTGACCAATCTTCCATTTGCAAACCATAAGTACTGATCCCGATAATGGTAGTATTTATTGATATTAATCAAAAATCTCTCCAATACGTACTTCCTCCTCCCTCACACGTATCAGATATTTATTGTCTCATCTAAGAAGTTAGTTTTAAGAAGATATTACAAATCAATAACATTTTCTATTATTTTGAAGGAAATTAAGATTCTTTTAGCTGGTGTGTCTACATTAACCTGATTAGAATTTGTTAATTTATTAATCATCCAGAGTGTAACACAGTGAACAGGAGAAGTAGAAAGAAGAAAATGGGGAAAGAAAAGTGGAAAGAACAACCGGACGTAGCATCCAGTTGCAGAGGTCACTCTGGAGACAGTGCCTGGGCAGAAAAGCTGTACCCTGGTGATAAAGGCCTCAGTTCTGCTCTAGGGCTATACCTTCTTATTCAACACTATTAACATACTTACATAATAGCTATGCAAGCATAAGTATAACCACCTATGGTAGACTGATTAGTCCCCAGACATTCCGCACAGACAATCCATGTCTGAAGCGTGTTTTTTTTCAGAAACCATAGAAAACTAAGCAAACCTTCAAGCTCCAATGATCTTTTAGTCATTCACACAATCTGTAAAGTGGGTTAATAGTCCTCTGAGAACTTATAGGATTAAGGATAATATTTTCAAGGTTTAAAGCCAAATTCTCATCTTACTTTCTAATTTCAAAGGAGTGCACGTTTCATGATGCAAACGAAGTTAATATACTCACATGTGCAAAGAAAGGGAGGTTTCCGTGCTTTTCCAGAGTTCCTTGCATGCTCTCACTCCAAATCTGCCAATTAGTCGTACTTCTCTTGCTTCTGGTTCCATCTCCTCTTAATTTACAAACTTTGAGGTGCAAGTTCAATTTCTGAAAGCATCACCCTCCACAGCTCCCAGCAATGGCAGCTCTTGCTGTGGCCACCACGGAGAGTCTCACTCATGTTCTCCGGGTCCTCATTGGACTTTAAGGCAAAAATGTCCCTGGTGCCATGGTCATGGCTCTGCCCGCCTGCACATGCTGGTGATGCTTACAGTTTGTGAGTTCCTGCCTGTTCTCTCTGGACTGCATCTACATCAGGTAGGGCACCCAGTGGTTCAGCCCCCACGAAGGCTTGCCTGATCTTTTGCCTACGCCCAAGTCGGCCTGAGTATCTCATGCCATCCCTAGCCCACAGGCCCCCTGCCCTGTGACTATACCAATGCCCTGAGCAAGCTCTCCAACCAGCATCATCAGCAGCTTTACACAACTGTCCCCAAAGACCATGAGCTCCTGGATCCCAGTCAACTGCAAGAGAGCTGAGGGAGCTGAGTTCAGGCCCTGGCCTGCCACCTCGCTTTACCAAGTGGCTGGTTTTATCCTGATGGGCACCAGCGTGTTCCAAACCCAGTGCAAGTTAGAACCCTGGTAAGTGTCTACGTCTAGGATCCGCAGGAATCCGTCCTGCCCGCCCCCCGCGCAGCTGCCCCTCCCCTCACGCTGCTGCCTAGTGGTCCCAGGGCATTCATTTCTGAGCCAGGAACCTGAGGAAGCCCCAGTGCGGGATCTCACCATCTCCACAACAAGTGAGACCAAGTTGGAAGAAAGAGGGGATATCGCCTGTACTTTCCGTTCCAGTTCCCATAAACAGACTCAGCAGTTGATCTCTCTGGAAAAGAAATTAAAAAGCCCTTATTTTATATCCCAGGCTTAGTAACCGTGCCCCTGTGGGGTCTGCTTCATATTCTCGGGCGCGGCAGGTTCTTCTTTCTGCTCTTTTCCCTCCCAGAAAATAGGCTCAGCTTACCCCAGCCACATATAGTCTCCATTCTGGCCTACCATAGAGTGTAGCCAATGTATGTCAAAGGAGCTTATAGATGATGAAATGCTGTGGCTACAGCAAGAAGGCGACCAGGAGGGAGGGATAGGATACAGATAGGTCAAGAAGGAGACAATGAATCCAAATTTCTACCAGATGCTTATTTTTTTTCTCAAAGTTAAGCTGTTTCCCATCACAATATATAATTGTTGATTTATTTATTTTTTTCAGGCACGTTTTAAAGTGGC
The DNA here is from genome assembly GCA_963573385.1 of Cacajao melanocephalus. Classification (NCBI taxonomy): domain Eukaryota; kingdom Metazoa; phylum Chordata; class Mammalia; order Primates; family Pitheciidae; genus Cacajao; species Cacajao melanocephalus. Next base: position 36,781 of record CAUYLG010032007.1, read on the forward strand.
AAGTGTTAACTGAAACTCAGGCTCGATTTCATATTTCAGTGACAGATGAGGTACTTTTTTTTATTTCCTGGGCTTTAGAGTATAAAAGACTCTTTTCAACCGAATCACTTGATGATAAAATACCTGATGAAATAAAAAACTATAATTTATTGGAGTTTTTCGATAAGTTGAGTATTTCCCTGGAGAAAAGTACTTCCCTGATGATGATGTTTCTTCCCTCAACAATATTTAATTTAATTTTTTATTTTTTTCCCACCCAGCCCTCCAAATATTTAATTGTATAGAATTAGAAAAAGACGATTATCTGAACATCATCAATGAATCAGTTAACATTTACACAGTGCATTCTGTGGGTCAGCAAATGCTAAGTTTTGGAAATACAGCAAAGAAGAAAACAGACAGATGATCTTTGTCCTCATGAAGCTTGTCCTCATGGTTCATCAGTCTTTGACTAGAAAGAGTACTAGCGGTGAATTCAGGATAATGGAATCTGGCCTGCTATCAACTCATTAGTATCTGTACTATCTTTGTTGATCCTTTTACTTTACCAGGAGTCAATTTCCTCATCTATAACATGGGGATAATAGCACCTGCCCCATCTATCTTAACATATTATCATGAAACTCAGATAAAACCACAAATAGCAAATTGCTTAGTGAGCTCTGGAGTTCTCTGTGAAGACAAGGAAGCGATAATAGAAATAAGAGAGGGACAGAACCCAAGTTTGTTTATCACAGTCCTGACACAATTCTTTGAGCCAGCTCTGAAAAGATGTTTCTTGTTTGGACAATACATTTTTTTTACTTTAGTAGATGTGAGCTTCTTGAGTAGCCCTTTATACACGTTGAGAAAAATTTATTTTGCTCGCAGCCAAAGGATATCACCTCTAAAGAGATATGATTTACCAAAACTGTAAATCAAATAATAATTAAATATTAAACTGCTGTGTAGCATTCAAAAGTTACAGAACACTTTTACTTATTTATCTCATTTAGCCTTATTTAATTCTCATCTTAATGTGTTTGGATTGGCCATTGTGTTACTGTGTAATGTCCTTGGAATGAATGTTTAAAAATGCAAAATACAAAAACCTTGCACTATTACCCTCTGATAGTGTCTTGAAAGTAAAACTCCAATGAGCTTTCAGGAATCTGCATGTCAAGGATGGCCATTTTAAAACGCTGCCTGTCTGAGACACTGTTCTTTCCTGGTGCATTTCCCCAGGACACGCGGTGCGGCCATAGGGCTGTATATCATCGCTGATGAAGACAGAAGTGCCCGGCCTCTAATGTAAAGGGCCTCAGTGATGCATCAGGACCTTTTGGCAGGCCACCATGAGGCTCTCAGTCACTTGACCCCTTGCCAAGTGATGAGGCCTGAGGTCTCTTCTATGGACACTTTAGTACAGGGAAATGGACCAGCAGAAGAGACTTTCATCATTATTTCTTCCAAGTGAAAGTGGGAGAAACCGACTACCACGCTGTACGGTACTGACTCAATAGAGATGTTTGCTGTAAAGGAGTGTGGAAAGAAAAACATAATTCCGTATTACAGTCTTCTTAGATTTTGACTTTGAGATAATCCAAATCCATAATGATTTCTGCTCTGATGTTTTATTTCTAGTTTATTTTGCCTCTATAAGATATCTGTTTAAACTATGCCTTAAAAATGTTTTTGGTGAAAACTGCAGGGGTGTATGTGTGTGTGTGTGTATGCATGTGTGTGTGTGTATGTGTTTATTTCAAAATTGCTTTTATTCCATATTAAATCTATAATATTTCACTCAAAAGGTAACAAAACGAAGCAACAGACACCGGGGCCTACCTGAGGGCTGAGGATGGGAGGAGTGAGAGGAACAGAAGAAAATAACTGTGGGCTATAGGGAAAGAAGAACCAGAAGTCCATTCAGCAAGTTAGATTGTCTTCATTGTCCATTTTGTAAGTTTGTAGACGTAGACTCCCAGAGATGAAGATACCTTCCTCATTATTGAATTTTATAACCTTGATTTCTCAGGAATCTGTATCACCTGGGTGATGAAATCATCTGTACAACACACCCTTATGACATGAGTTTACCTATGTAACAAACCTGCACAAACACCGCTGTGCCCAAAATAATCTTATTTTTTAAAAAATAAAAATAATGTGGCCTAGCCACCGCTTTGCCTCCAGTAGGCACTCAACCCAATAGTATCAATTAGTTTGATGGCCAGTGAAAAAAATCTTTTTATTTTTAAATAAGGAGTTAAAAATTTTTTGAAACAGAGGATGTTTAAAATTTGAAAACGTGAAAACAAATGGAGACAACTCTCATAAGTAATACATCTAGCTAAGCAGAATCCTGTGTTTTATATTCAAATTTCTCCTAGAAGTGACAAAGCAGGTTTTTTCATGTCTGATTTCCATCAGATGTGGTGGGTCAGTTAAATAGTCACACTAAATAGTTCCTACAACAAGTAATAGCACTAATTGTTCATAGCTCAATTGCACACAAGAAGGAATTGCAGATTTTGTACCGGTAACACATCCTCCCCACTACACATGTACACATTCTACATAAATACCAATAACGTAAGTGTTTAGGACTTTGTCCTGCCCAAGTCTTTTAAAGCCTGTTATTTCACTTGATCAAAAATAATTGTGAAACATAAAATTCTTTAGTAAAATGCTTTTGACCTATTGTGGAGCAACTGCCCCCACTTAAGAAGCTCAAGAAAACTACAGATCTTCTCTCCAAAAAAATCACTGAAAAATCCCAAATACACATTTTGTACATAGTGGCAGGAAATTTACTGACTCACTGTGGCCCTTAATAGATCCTCAGTCAAGAATAGTGGCATTAACATTTTAGGATATTTTCACTTTTACTGAGGGTCTATAGCATAATGGGAGATTTCATAGGTCACTGACCAATATTCATTAAACAATTCATTGATCCAAAGCATTTGAGTAGGTAAAGAAAATTTTCATAGAATTGTCAAATACATAGTACTTTTTTTTTTTTTTGAGATGGAGTTTCACTCTCGCTCTGGCCTCCAGGCTGCAGTGCAATGGCGAGATCTCAGCTCACTCCAACCTCTGCCTACCAGTTTCAAGCGATTCTCCTATAGCCTACAGAGTAGCTGGGATTACAGGCATCCACCACCACGCCCAACTAATTTTTTGTATTTTTGGTAGAGACAAGGTTTCACCATTTGGCCAGGCTAGTTTCAAACTCCTGATCTCAAGTGATCTGCCCACCTTGGCTTCCCAAAGTGCTGGGATTACAGGCGTGAGCCACCGTGCATGGTCTCCTTCTTACGTAACGTGTGTGTGAGAAGTTCTGACAACCCTGCTCTTTTATCCATAGCTCTCAAAAGGAATGAGAATTTCTGCCCATTCCCCAGTATCTGAAAATTCCGTACAAACAATAACTTCAGAATTGTCATAGGCAAAAGAATGGTAACAATTAGGGAAAGGAGGAAGAGACAAAAAGTAGGGCAAAGTAGTCGCCAGGGGAGTGGAGACAGTGTCTTAAAATTTCAGTCTCCACAGAACTATTATATCATTCAGTGTCAGAAGTTGCATAGAATAGTTGACATACTTTGAGGGGTTTTTGTTTTGTTTTGTTTTCTCAGCCTAAAACTAAGTATTAACTGGCTTTACACTGGCACAGCAAATACAGTGCTTCAGTGATTAAGGACCAGAATGAATTACCCATCTGTAGTCTTTGATCTAAAACAACTGACCTTGCAAAGATACTGCCTAATTATCTGGAACCACCAATGGGGAGGGAAAGAGGAACCACAAGCCCATTCAGCAGTTAGATTGTCTTCATTGTCCATTTTGTAAGTTTATAGACGTAGACTTACATTTTGTAAGTGTGTAGACACAGACTCCCAGGGATGAAGATACCTTCCTCATTATTGAAATTTATAACCTGGATTTCTCAGGAATCTGTATTGACCTGAATTCACTTCTCAAACCAGAAACAGATAGTAGAATTAACTTTAAGACAGAAGCCTAAATTTCCAGGATTACACATAAAAGACATCATTTTTGTAGAAAGTGCCCAAGGGTATCTGTGTATTTTATGTCCCTGTTGTAAATGAGCTGTGGCTCTGAGTCAGACTGGTTCTGTGAGCTGTGAGCCTCCACGGTACACATACAATACACCATCAGAAGAGAAGGATTCATTGATCTTTTGCAGCACACCAGTTTGAAACCACAGCAAGAGTTCTGAGGAAGATAGTAAAAATCCACATGGAGAAGACTTAAGCCAACACTCACATATTTGTGATAGTTTCAACGGAGAACACATTGCTCTTTCTTCTATTTACCCACGTGACTTTGCTTACAGCCATTGCTTTTCAGTGAGTGTGTGCTTACAGTATGTTACACCGTTTTCACATTTATACACACACACATACAGATACACAATGAGGCATCAGGATCCAAATCTTTATAAAAAAAAAAAATTCTGTATATGCTGTAAATGCATTATATACTGTATTTTTCTAGGTTTCAAATTTATAGTACATGTTGGAGAGCTTTCATAACATATAGACTACACCATCTTTTTAGATAAAAGATAGCAAATGCTAGTGAGAATGTGAAGGAAAAAGAACTCTTACACACTGTTGGTGGGAATGCAAACTAGTACAGCCACAATGGAGAACAGTATGCAGGCACCTCAAAAAACTATAAACAGCACCACAGTATGATCCAGCCATCCCACTGCTGGGCAATCATCCAAAGGAAGTGAAATCAGCATATCAAAGAGATCTCTGCACCCCCATGTGTACCGCAGCACTATTTGCAATAGCCAACATGTGGAACCAACCTAGATGTCTAACAACAGAGGAATGGATAAAGAAAATGTGTACATATACACAATGGAATGCTATTCACCCATAAAAAAGAATGAAATCTTGTCATTTGCAGCCACATAGATAGAACCGGAGGACCCTAAGTTCCATAGGTCAGAAAGTTAAACACGGCATGTTCTCACTCATAAGAGGAACCAAAGAAAGTTGATCTCATAGAAGTAAAAGGTAGAACAGAAGATACTAGAGCTGGGAAGGATGGAGGAAAGGAGGGATAGAGAGAGATTTGTGAAAAAGACAAAACTATAGCTAGGCAGGAGGAATAAGTGCCAGTGTTACCTAGCACTGTAGGATGAATATAGTTCATGCTAATACCTAGTTCCACACGGCTAGAAGGAGGATAGCTAATGCTCCCAACACGAAAAAAAAAAACAATAAATGTTTGCAGTGATGGAGATGCTAATTACCCTGATCTGATCACTAGATGTTATATGTATCAAAACATCACTAGGTACCCCATAAACATGTACAATTATTGTATGTCAATTTAAGAAATAAAGTAAAAAAAGAAAATAAACTGTCCTTAAAAATTAATCATATAAACCATGAACATTATAATTTTTTAATCAAACAGTATAAAAGGGAATAAAATGAAACCTGTGTTCCTCTAATCCCAACTCTCTAGTCTCTCAGTCTCTTTGCCCAGAAGCAGGCATTTTTAAAGTTGTTAAATAGAAAAAAATAGAAATAAATATAACAGAAAAAGAAATGGTAGAAAGAGATAACACTAAAGATGGCTGCAGATGGTTTGCTAGCCCGCCACACACAAGTGGAGTCTATTTCTTCATCCCTTGAATCTGGGCTGGCCCTGAAACTGCTTTAACCAACAGAATATGGCAGGAGCACAACTTCTGGGCTGTTCTGGGCTGAGGCCTTTCAGGGGACAAGCTGCTTCCTCTTCTTGGAAATCAGACGCCATGTAAGACAGACTGACGTGCCGTGGGAATAGTACCCATCATGCTACACACCAAATAAGTGTTTAGGAATGGCTGGATTTTCCACTCCCTTGTCAATAAAGTGTTTTATGTACTCTAATTTGGTTCATGTATTTTTAACTCTGACTAGCTTTAAAGGATCTTTGTGCTGCTTTGACAATTTTGTATATGAGAGTGTGTGTTTTTCTCTCTGACTGTAAACTTATTTTACTCTTCATATTGTTAATCTTTTTACTGAATTATGATGCTTTTACACTATAAAAAATTAGTTTTATGCTATGAATATTTATATAATCAAACTTCTCTAACTTGCTGTTACGGTCATAGTTAACATGACTTTTCCACTGTAATATTAGCTCTTTCATATATTTTGCTTTAGCTATTTTATGTTTTCATTTCTTGCATTCAATATTTGAGAGAGCTCTAATTTGTGTTGCTGTAACAAGTAATGTTGATATCTAGTTTTATTCTTATTCTAGTTGCTATTTTCCCCTAATTATTTAAATGCAACTCTTACATACTAACTTCTCATGTCTATTTGGATTTTTTCTTCTATTTTCTATTAAGGCACAAATTCATGGCTGTTATTTGTTTTCAATTTGTTAATTTTCAAATATGAAATAACAAAGTTATTTAACACCTGGAGATGTCACTAATACATTTGAGTTTAAAATTTCAACAAAAAGGTTCTAGCCGGATTCATACGAACGGACATTAAATCATTATATTATAAAATTAGCTTCAAAAACTATAGAGAACTTTTTTAAAAAAAGTTCACATTTCTTGAAGCACAAAAAAAGAAATGGCTATTACCAATGCTTATTAACACAGAAACACAATGGTATATTTTGCAAATTTTTTGTAGAAAATCATGTGAATTAGCAAGATTAATTATAAATCCTCCATATATGGGTCAAGCAAAATGAAAGGTTAATTTATTTGAATAGGCATGGGTCAATTTGCCCTGGAAAGATAAAATTAGCCAGTAAAATCAAACATTCCTTAAAACCACAGGGAAAGCCCTAATCACAGTTCTGATGCTTTGGATTACAGTTCCAATTTCTTCTGTGTTGTATCATCGTTCATTTTAAGATGGATGATTAGTGAGTTTAGTTAGTAAACATAGGAAAGTAGCTTACTTATCTTTGAATCTCCTCTGTGCCAATCACAGAGCACTGAATATAATGTGGGTATGTGTGCTACATAAATGCCAAAATAATTATATGAATGCATTAATTCAATGCCATATATGGTATTTATATTATATATATAAATTTATATACATATTTTTGAGACAGGGTCTCGTTCTGTTGCCCAGGCTGGAGTTCAGTGGTGCAATTTCGGCTTACTGCAACCTCTGCTTCCCCGGTTCAAGTGATTCTCTTGCTTCAGCCTCCAAGTAGCTGGGATTACAGGTGTGCAGCACCACACCTGGCTAATTTTTGTATTTTTAGTAGAGATGGGGTTTCACCATGTTGACCAGACTGGTCTTAAACTCCTGATCTCAGGTGATCCGCCTGCCGTGGCCTCCCAAAGTGTTGGGATTACAGGTGTGAGCCACCGTGCCTGTCCCAATGTTATATATTTTTATGTGAAACTTCATTAAACTTTCGAAGTCAAAGACAAAGACTGTCTTGAAAAGGTAAACTTTTAATATAAATCTTCCAAAATATTTTAAAATGTAGTAGTGATTTGGGAATTCATTAATCAGTCATGTAACTAATGTATTAAACATGCCTTTGAATTAATTTATTCATTAAAGATGTGTTCAAACTATTTACACCTATGCCCTCTACTAGACTGTGGAAAACACAAGATAAGAGGTCAGTCACAGAAGGTGGTAGGGAAGACATTGAGGAAAGCCATTACAACAAAACACAAGCAGAACCACAGGTACAGAGGGACAGAGGAAGGAGCAAGGGTACACACAAAGAGTGCCCAGCAGAGCTGATTCCTGAGACAAAGAAAGATGCATGCTCCAGACAGAGGGAACCACAGCTAAATAGTACTGTCAATAAGCTAAACAAAACAAATAAAACTCATTGTTGGCTAGGGAATCTATCTCCTGGGTTTAGGATTAATAACTATGTGTTTTATGTTCCACTGAGAAAACTTGACATATATATTTTTTTTCTCCTTTCATTTTTATCCTGGCAAAGAATAAGCTCAGAGACTTTTCCAATTCAAGTTCAGTGCCACCCTGTGTACAAAAAAGAAGCTCTGCTTTGCTATTCAGTCATGTGAAACATGAAATTCCTACTGAAAAGAGCGGAAAAGACTTCTTCAAAAGGCAGTACCACTTTATTTCACAAGGTAAAAAATAACCGTGTAATAGCACTATGAAAGCATGGCTGTTGACAATGTAAGTGCCATGTAACCATAGAGTAATTATCCAGTTCTCTCCTTCTTTAAAACAAAGACCAAGCTGAAAATCTAAGAGCTGCAAAGTGCATGATGATTATTCTGTTCATTACTTGGTAACTGGAAGTATAATTATCAAGTAATCTGCATGAACATAATTACGTATTTACATAGTCTTTGCCATGTAATTACAGAGGAGTTCAGTGATTATACAGTACACTCCTTGAAAAAGAAAGTGATACCAAAAAACAACAAAAAAAATCTATATGAAGTAGTCATCTCAAACAGAAAGAATTAAGCATGAGGATGATTTATCTTAGAAAAGTCCTAAATCATAATGTTAAGTGCAAACAATAAAAATTAGATCAATTTCCAATCATGAAAACCAATCACAATCCTTTTTCTTTTTTTGAATTATGGAAGCCTACTGGGCCAGTGAAACCATTTCATTCTTTAAATGCTCAAGGGAAAAAAGGAGAGTTGACTTTCTCATTTCAAAAGGAAGGGGTTTTAAAAATATATTTATTAGTCTAATCATCTCTGGCTCCGTCCTCTTTCACCCACTATTAAAATCACAAGTGCCTCTTTTATATTCTAAGATGTTGAATAATTAGGTAAAGAAAAATGAGAGGGAATCAAAAGCAGTTATTGATCACTTAACAAAGTTCTGAGGCTTTCTTTCTATACCAAAAAGAATATTAAGTACTTAATTTTTTTAATCTTTAATATGAATGGCTTATGAAATGATGTTCTGAAATCTTCAAGTATTTTTGTTAACTACATCATTAGTACTAAAATCTCTCTCTTGGCTGATCACTGACTCTTGCTTCCTGTTTGCAATAATTTGGGTCACAATGATTGGGTGACGTATTCTGCACAGTGGAAATTATTATTTAAGAAAGTCATTATCTAGAAACATTTGCATAAAACAATTCAGACAAAAACGAATTAAAAGTGACTCTTGCATATATACCATAAACAGAGAATAACCTATAAACTGCAAAATATATGCATAAAACAAACAATTGAGAAGTGTTTACTTCACATTAGTCGCTATCCTCTAAGTAGAGATATTCTTCCAGTACATAAGCCAGCTCCTGTTTTTGTCTAACAAGCTTGGCAAGTTGATTCTCAGTTCTCCAAATGCTATTTAACATGTTCACATAGTAATTTGCTGCAATTTTTCATCGCTAAAGCAACATCTGAAGGTTGGTGACTAGCGATAAAAAAAGTAATCAAATAAGAAACAATCAGAATATAAGGCTTTTGAGACTCTTCGTTGTAGATTAGCATATAAAACATAGCTGTAGCCATTCTTAAAAAAGACATTACAAATCAGTTTTAATATTTCTTGTGAACAAATATCACAGGGTCTTTAAAGAATCCCTACTCCTAAATTTTAAAAAAGTAACAAATATTCAATGTCTTATCCGCATCTTTCTTTAAAAAGTTTGAGCCAGGCATGGTGGTTCATGCCTATAATCCCAGCACTTTGGGAGGTGGAGGTGGGAGGATCACTTGAGCCCAGGAGTTCAAGACCAGCCTGGGCAACATGGTGAGATCTCGTCTCTACTAAAATTACAAACAAGAAAATAAAATAAAATAGTAAAATGTTTGATGCTTCTATAGGGATGTCATCATCTTCCTTCATCACAGGTCACAGTAAGAGTAACCATAGCAAAGAAAACCTCAAAAAGAAAAGTAGCAAGATGCTTCCCGGTAAAGTGAACTAAATATGACCTGAGAAGGACTCCGTACTTCTGTATGTGAGTCCTTGTGGAGGAATGGTGACCTAGCGTTATAGGCAGACAAGACTGAAAACCTAACTCAGGAGTATGCGCCTGTAACAATAGCTGAGTGTTGGCCAATCCCAGAGGCCATACTTCAACCACTCATAGATAGCTGAGTGTTCAAACTGTGATCAAATAAGGCAAATGCTGAGCTATAACCAATCTCACTCTTTCTGTACCTCACTTCCAATTTCTGTATGTCACATCTTTTTTTGGTCTATAAATTTGTTCTGACCACAAGGCACCTCTGGAATCGCTCTGGATCTGATGTGATTCTGGAGGCTACCCGATTCGCAAATCATTTCTTTTCTTTTTTTCTCAGTTAAACTCCATTAAATTCAACTTGTCTGAAGTTATCTTTTAACACCCCTAACCCCTCTACTGTCTGCTCCCTGGTTCAGAGACCCGGCTATTCTATCAGCAAAGGAAAACAAGAAGAGTGCCACCCTCAAACCCTGGCAAAGATGGATTCCAGCCCTGGGCTTTGCATTTCACAAACTACACCAAAACTACTTCTACAGGGACACAGGTTGGCTGCTCCTTACCAGGAATTTACCCCATGAATGGCACCATTCCAGCTCCCTAGAGACTCTTTTCCACACCTCTTGCCTGTGTTTTTGAAGCAGATGTGCATTTTCTTTGAATGTCATGGTGGCTTGTGGGATATGCTTCTGCTCACATCCAAAAAGGACAAAGCTTGGAGATGCAGGGAGAAATTAGCCAGCAGAAGCACTTAGGAAAACAAAGAACAAGTTAATAACACACGAATTTCTTCCTCTGCAATGGCATATGAACGCAATAGACTGTTGTATGGTGAAGTGGTGCATTCCGATGGGGACAGGAATCCATTTCTGGTTCATCCTTTATTTGATACACCTGAACACGGTAGCTGAGGAAATGCTCATGTTATGGAACAATTTAAGTTACACTTCAATGTGTGTGTATGTATTTCGGCGTAGATTTTTGAGAAAAAGAAAAGGTAAGTTTTTCAAAACTCAAAATTTTAAAGTTCAGTTTTATCTAAATGTATTTTAAATGTTCATAATTATCACTTATAATTTATACTTCATATTTAGTTTAATGAGCAATTTTGAATTTTTAGAAAAAAGCTTTAAAAGTCAAAATAACTGAAACTTTCATTTTGTAATGCTTCATATTTTAAACAAAATCTATTCAGATTTTGAACATTCTGAATACAATCACATTTTTTTATCCTTCAACCACTACTCTCAAAAGAACAAAAGTCTTATGAAGATCTGTATTATAAAAACAAAGTGATGTTGCTTAATTTAAGACACACAAAAAAATTATGGGTACATAATAAATTGATAAAGTGCGTGTGTCACCATTTTATGCTCTTCACACATCACTGGCCTCTCAGTGGAACGCCCAGGCATGCAACAATTATAAAGTACAGTCACGTTTTGCCAGCATTCAGTTGTATAAAAACCACAACTTTTGACATATTTTTCAATTTTGACATTCTAAAGATATATTTGTCAAGAAGAGAGAATAAAACATCTTTTATTTAGCAATTTTTAAGTCTGCTTCCTAACTTTTAAAAATTTAAGCATATGGCATCCAGACTTACATTTTTTTTGTCTCTCTCTGAGACCCCAAAATATTAAGAGCTCTTCAAATCTCTTTCTCTGCAACGCAAGACGTTTCTGACCCATGTGCTGTCTCAATACCATCACCACCATAGTTTCCGCCTTCTTATCCCAACTCACCGGTGCTGCTCATGTCCTTTTCACATTACTCCCAAAAGCATCTTGAAAAACAATGTACCCTCTAATACATTTTAAGTGAACATCTACAATTACTTTTACTATAATTATTACAAAGTATGATTGCTGGTGTTTTGTATGAGCGTTTTAAACATATTTTCATTTAAAACATACAGCTTTGTATGTATATCATCCAATTTGTTTCAAATATTCACAGTAATTTTTAACTGGAGAAATTAGTCTTCATAGTAATACCAATCACCTAAATTAGACCTACCCTCTGTCTGATGAAAATCTGATTTGTGGCCAGGTGAGGTGGCTCACACTTGTAATCCCAGCAGTCTGGGAGGCCAAGGTGGGTGGTTCGCTGGAGCCCAGGAGTTCAAGACCAGCCTGAGCAAAGTGGTGAAACCCTGACTCCACAAAAAATTACAAAAAAAAATTAGTTGGGCACGGTGGTGCACACCTTTAATCATAGCTACTCGGGAGGCTGAGTGGGAGGATCACTTAAGCCTGGGGAGACTGAGGCTGCAGTTAGTCATGACTGTGCCATTGCACTCCAGCCTGGGTGACAGAGTGAGAGCCTATCTCAAAATCAATCAATCAATCAATCAATCTGGCTTTACTTTTCAATTCAAATAAATTAATACCTCCATAATAACCATCTATGTTTTCAATTTTAATTTTGAGATGACAGATAGATAGATGACAGATAGATAGATAGATAGATAGATAGATAGATAGATAGATGATAGATAGATAGACTTGTCAAGAGGTTTTGACATGGATAAATCAATGTCCTGCCCTCTTCGCCATCTCTTCCCAAAGTTGTCTTTGCTTTGCTGTCAGGCAACTCCTCCTTAAGAGTTACATATTCTCCAGTCATTCCCAGGTTCAGCACTCCCAGGTTGATTTGAGTTTGGGGTTGTTTCTCTGTTGACATTGTTAACACATTCAAACAGCACAACACTAACATCTTGGCTTCCCGGTTTTGCGGAGCAGGGGTGAGTCTGAAGGGCTAAGGGAGAAGAGAGAATGGCAGACGACAGGAGCTGTTTCTAGATAGTTCCATGTTTAGAAAAGATTATCAGGGAAGTTAAAGCTCAGGAAATTGCTTTCCATAAACTTTCCATGTTTCCTTAAAATCACCTAGGCTCTGATAGGAACTATCTATGCCCTTTTGCCCCAGAAGTATACACCCCCAGTTTGATCTAGAATCATACCCCTTCCAGAAAAGCCTGAGCAGGAAATTCCTTAAAATCACCTAGGTTATGATAGGAACTATCTATGCCCTTTTGCCCCAGAGGTATACACCCCCAGTTTGATCTAGAATCATACCCCTTTCAGAAAAGCCTGAGCAGAAAATTAGAAGTGAATCAGAGGTGGTTCATTGCATCATAAAAACTGTACCAAGTGATATTCTATAGAAGTGAGGGAAGATAGGAAGAATGTTGGTATCAGTGCATGCTAGGGGTACTTCAATGGTTAAGAATATTCAGAAACCAGCTATAGGGAAAGAAACTATTATATTCATGGAGTATAGGAGTTTAGATAAAGACCTGTGTGTCAGAAAGCCACGTCACAAATACCTAAGGATGAATGGGATACATCACAAAAACAGCTTCAATTCTTCATCCCCTCCCCATAACTATGCCTTTTGTCCAGTAATTCTTCAATATCTTTCTACTCTGACTTTAGGCTTGCCCATGTCACTTGCTTTGGCCAAATGTGTGAGGGATAAGCTCAGGCCAACCCACTGATCCCAGGAGGAGGAAGAGAGATGAGGGCAGCAGGCCCAAACCATCCAGTCAAGACCAGTTTACCTCAACCAAAAATCAGTCAACTCCTAAACACATGAACAAGCCAAGCCAAGAATAGCAGAATCACTTGAACATCCCCCAAAATAAATGTTTACAGGTATATGTCAGGGAGCAATAAATATACATCCATACACGCCATGGATATATTGCAGTTATTTGTTACACAGCATTATTGTGGCAATAGATAACTGATACAATGAATAAAGAGTTAAAAAACAAATGTAAGGCCTGCAGAAAATAAAGCAAAAGGAATATCATGCTTAAAACTCCAGTAGAGAGCATTCAGGCAAAGATGACCTAGACAGTAAAATAGAAGAAAAATTTCAGGAAACTCTTTACCATTCTGGGTAGTATGCCTGAAGCCTGGGCCTGAAAAATACAGGGCAGAAAATGTTATGGAGAGAACAAACAGAGTCTAAAACAATGAGATGAAGAGAAAAGAAAGGTAAATGAGAAAATAGAAAATTGTAAGCCAATTAAAAATGGCATCTGATTAAACATCGATATAGGAGACAGTGAAGAGCAGTGAGGAAAATTCAAACTGTGGCATGAAAGACAAGCTTGAAAAGCTGCCCCAGAATGAAGAGGAAAATGTCAAAGAGATGGAAGTTATCAGAAGAAGAAAAATAACAAAACAAAAACAAAAACATGTATAACAGAGATAATTAGTGTTCCAAGATTTTTTTTTTTTTTTTTTTTTTAAGATAGAGTCTCACTTTGTCACCCAGGCTGGAGTGCAGTGGTACGATCTTGGCTCACTGCAACCTCCACCTCCTGGGTTCAAGTGATTCTCCTGCCTCAGCCTCCTGAGTAGCTGGGATTACAGGCACTGACCACCACATCCAGCTAATTTTGGCATTTTTAGCAGAAATGGGGTTTTACCATGTTGGCCTGGCTACTCTCAAACTTCTGACCTCAGTTGATCCACCCACCTTGACCTCCCAAAATGCTGGGATTACAAGCATGAGCCACCAAGCCCCACACAGAATTTTTTCTTAATAAAAGACAAAGGAAAATCAAAGCTATCTAAGAAGAAAAATTCCTTGAGCTAAAAAAGGATTTGCAACCACAGGTTCAAAAATTCACTACATTTTAAGTAGAAACAAAGAAAAATTTTATTATACCTAAATACATTTTGGCCAAAAAAAAAAGTGATGACAAAGAAGAAAACAAGAATTTCTACAAGCAGGTAGGCAGAGCTAGGCGTCAAAAGAATGCAATTGCAAATAAATAACTATTAAAGTCCTTTTGGACTTCCCAACAAATGCCTAAGACAACACCCAGAGTTCTCTGGGAAAGAAGTTGTGATCACCCAACTTTTCACATGGCCAAGTTGTCTTTCACTTATGAAATCAACAGACACTTTGGAGAGACATCAGTGTGTGCTCTTTTAGAATAATAAAATTGTCTGTGGGATGCATAACACCAAAAACTCCCCAGGGAAGTAACTGAGGCATAAAAGGGTCTAAGTGTCTACCCAGGATGGTGGTGAAAAGCGCTGAGTTGAACTCTAGCAGTCTCATTTCAATTCCTGACATGTGCAATAGCTGTGACTTTTAACAACTACACACCTTGTCTCCCATCTATAAAATGAGAGTAGTAGTCTCTACATCTAATTGTTGTAAAGCTCTAACATATGGGAAACATTCATTGCAGAGCCTATTGTGTAGGACATACTCAGTAAATGTTTAATGACAGCATTACTGCTGCCATATATATAATATTTAAGGCCAAAATGAAGTAGACTGCCTTTCAGAGGAGCTACTAAAATTAAAGCCAATCTTATCTATGGTCTATGTGTTAGGTTGGAGCAAAAGTAATTATTTTAATGGCAAAACTGGCAATTACTTTTGCAGCAACCTAATATATATAGTCACCTTGAATAATATCTTCTTTTTACTTTGGAAGAGAGCACTTGAATGGTCCTCTCTCATATGAATATTAGGTACGTGTATTTATATGATATGTATATTTTGTGACTTATGTAAGTATAGGTATAGGGTAAGGAATAGAGTATAACAGACCTCTTACTAAGTAGCCGAGGTATACATCAATTGGTGGCAAAACTAACCGCTGAGGAAGAGGTGCATCCCACTGTGGAATAAACTCTACTCTGTTAAGTGAAGTTTGCATGAGCCGTTCACATAGGCAACAGTGGCCCCAGTCATGATTCATGGGCAGAGAAAGGCAATGAGAGTGCTGGAATAAATTTCCCAAGTGTATCTGCATTGGTGGCTCAGATTCCACAGAAGAGCTAAGTTGTGAGTGGTTATCTTTGAGGCCACCTTGAGAGGTAGCACCTGACCAGTGCCTGGACCAGCCATGGCTTCCCTGCAGTAATAAACAGAGTCCTTTGGGGATGACCAGTGCCCCCAAAGAACAGTGCATTAGAGACAAGCCATCCCTTACATCTGGAAAGAAGATTGATTGGTTCCTTTGGAAACCTCAGCCTGCAGAAGACATTTGGAGCTCAAGAGAATAACCAGGAAAAAGAGCCATGCAATCACATGTGTCCACAGTTGATGAATCAAGTCAGACCAGTTAAAAGTGTTTGCCAAATTAATGAATAAATTATCAGTGTCAAGAGAGTTCATGCCTCCCCATCATCCCTAGCTATCCCAGAGGAGGACCATAGCTGGTTTTCTTAATCTGATAAAATCATGCTTTAAAATGATGTAGTCCCCACAGTTTAATTACACCTGACTTCTTGCCAAGACTTTCTTAACATTTTCCAGGATATCACTCCTTTCGGGCTTTAAAAAATGTTATGAGCATAACATTCATTTCCAAAACAGTAATAATGCACTTCTCTAACATATTAGGTTGGTGCAAAAGTAACTGCAGTTTTTTCAATATATCCAAAACACAATGTGTTAATATAGAAACACTACTAATTCATATACACATTACTGACCTTTGGAGTTCATGGGGAAAGTTATTCTTGCCTGCAATGAATCACCCCCATATTGAGTCCTTTCTGATCTCCTGTCACAGTTCAATTACATGTATTCCCATCCTGGAAAACCTTACTCTGGGGTCTTCTTAACCCGTTAAACACCTAGTCACATGAACTCCCACATCCATTATGAATAACATTAGATTTATAGAAATTGAGATGTATCTTTCTTCAGATGCTGCAAGAAAATTTCTGAGAAAATCAATGACTGGAATCCCCCTGTTCCTCTTTTGATGGAAAATATAAATATAAGGCCAATCCTAAGTGAAATTGTTAAAGAGGCAAAATGTCTCCAATACTTCTTTATTTCCAGGCATTCAATGTTGTCACGTTGTCAAGTCTTGCACTGTCATAAACAAAGAAGCTGAAAAACTTATCCATATCCAAGGTGCTGTGAATTGGCGTTTATGTGACCTCAATCCCAAATATGTACCAAGATCATCCAGCCCAACCTTCTACTTAATTAGCAACCTTCTCTTCACTACCTTAAGAAGCAATGATTTTGGTCATCCCCAGTCATCAATTTCCTCCCCATTCTGTTGCTGGACACACTCCCTCAGAAAGCTTTGGCTTTTGGGGGGTCAAAGTTGCCTCCTTCAGCTTTCACCTAGGACCCTTTGGCTCCACAGACATTGTCCATCCTTAGGCGTGAAAGCTCTCCAAGTAGCTCAAAAAAATGATTTCATTCTTCTTATGTGGCTCTTTCACTGATATAATTAACTTGTGTAATTTCAACTTTTCCTCTTATGTCATGGTTTTTAAATGGCCACCATCTTGTTCACTCAGGTTTCTATGCACTATCATTTGTAAATGTCCTTCTCCAAGTACGTCACCCAGGAAAAGCTTCATTCTGATAGCAGTATCTCGGGGAGAGGTCACAGTATTTTAGAAAGAGCACAGACTTTGAAACTGTCTAGACTCCTGAATCTGAATCCTAGCCCTTGAACTGCAAGCTAAGTGACCTTGAGTGAGTCATTTAATTTCCCTGTTTTCTGACCTGTAAGAGAGGAATTGTACCACCTGATCAAATGATAGTGAAGACTCAAAAAATATCAATGTAGCATAAAACAAAGCATAGCCCTTAGCACAGAGTGGCAAACCCTCAATTAATGATATCTATTATTATTAGAAAATGATGTTATCAAAAGATGTCTAAGTTGCCTGTATATCTGGGTGTGTGTGTGAATATTCGAAGAGCAAGAAAGCATAGTTTTCATACTCCCCAGGAGTAATTTCTCTGTTTTCATATTCTTTCCCCTGGCTCTAATCCAAGGGTACAGATTAATCCATTGTTCCTTGGTGAAGTGACACTTTCTGTATTTCAAATATTTCAGCTTTGGGAATAGAATAGTGAAGATTTTCAAAATCTTCACCCAGTGCCTGGGTTTTCTAATTTTATTTGAAATAAATGGTCTCCCAAGTCATAAATTCTCTATATCATCAACTAGTTCTACTCGTGAGTGCTATAGGAGAGATTTGTGTTATTGCTGACACTAAATCTACACCAAACACCTCTTACTCTTGCTATAGAAATTACCATGAATATGGCACAATTTAGAATTTCCACTTCTAAGTGTTCCATGGCAGGGCTAATGTCCAGAGAATGAACGGTGAGGGAGATACCATTAGATCTGCTCACTGGAAACTGAGAAGACCCCAGGCTACCCTGTAGGTCTCTACAGGAGGCCTCTGGGAAAGTGTGATCTAAAATGACACTAAAATTGATGCAAATACTTCGGAATGTAAATGAAACTCATTTCCAATTTTATGGGCAAAATTCTGACCTAAAGCTTCTTCTTACCTTGCCTGATTTGCCCCTCTTGAAATCTGCTGGTTTAGAGCTCAGAGAAGACAGAGGTAGAAGAGGAATCCTAAGATTGCAAAATTGAGAAAATATGTCCCAGCAGCCAAAAACGAGAATGGTGGGTTGGAAGAGGTTGAAGTAGATGAGTTTCTCAGTGAAGGCAAACAGAATCATCAGACCTGACTCCACTTCCATTCCCACAGAAGCCAGGGGGGACTCCCACCACCAGACTTCCAGGCTTCTTATGAGTTCATAAGTGGTTCATATACATCATTTTAATGCCTCTCTTTCTGTGTTGTTACCAACCATAAAAATGCTTAGCAAACATTAAAATGCTTTGTGAACTTACTTAGAAATAAAAGTAATAGCCAACATTGCAGAAATGCAGTGGACTTCAGACAGGATCTCATCAGAAGAATAGCAGGTGATGACAGTATTGTGGCCAAGAAACCAGCTTCTGACACCAACTCATCAGCAGTTTATGTTTAGTTGACGCATTTGCTTCAAAAGCTCTTTTGCATTCTTTATTTCACTTCGGGCTCACAAAGTACAGTAGGGGCACAGCTTGCAAAGCACTACCATAAATGAAATAATGAGCCTGTCACAGCCGGGCACAAAGTTCAAAATCTGGTAGACAGGGTACCTGGAAAGAATTTTCAAGGAAGACAACCGGAAGCAGAATGTTCCAAGAAGCCACGGGTCATGACCAAGAGCATCACATGGTTATGATCCAGGCCCTGGACCAGGACACGTGCACTGCATGCTCAGACCCCCTTCTACCGCCCGTTCTGCCCCAGGACCTGTGGGTACAATGAAAATCACAATAGAGTCTTACTCATAGATTTGCCAGGAGAATTAAATGAACGAACACTGGTACCTCTACTCTTCAATATTCTTGTAAGTAATCACCTTTTGTGGCTATGTAAACTCTCCTTCTTGCTTCTAGATTATTCACATGTCCTTCTGTGAGTGGCCAACTATTAGCACGTAATGCTCTACGAATGCCAGCATAACCAGCAAGTCCATACTCTCCCAGCCGTTTTCCCAATGCCTATGACTAAGGCCACGTGTCCCTCTGCCCCACAGGGTGTTCTCTGCCCCAGCTCTAAAACCAAGCCCCAAGAGCTTGTGAAGACCTGGGTTCTGGAGTGAGGTAGACCTGAGTTTGATTTTTCAGATTCTACTTCTAACTGGCTGCACAAACTTGAACAAGATACTGGGCCTCCGTTTTCTGATCTGAAGGGTGGGGATAATAATGCTGGTGTTGAAGAAATTTTGCAAGTAACCTAAATAATATATGAGCATGTAACAAGAGGCCTGATGAGATAAAAATTGCTGCTATTATCATTGATGTTGTTATTTTCTTTGTGATTACTAAGTCCACTTTCACTGCTGCTATTGCTTTAGTCTTGCATCAACATTCTAGTAACTGGGCTTCTCTGTGCCATACTTGTTGCCATTTTCTGCCTCTCCTCTTGCTTCTTCCAGAATGAGAGCACATATTTTGTGTAACATGTATCATGACTTAAGAGACGAGCAACTTGTTAAAATAGCATTTGATAAAGCGGGGATTTGGGCAGCGAGTTGTTAATTTGCTTTTGTACATTTTGGGCTCCAGAATTATAACTTTAAAAGTTAAGTAGGATACCCCTAGATCAGGTACTAAATATAACAATTGCAAAGGATGTTACACACGCTTTAAAGAAGACAAAAAAAAGTTACAATTAAAAATGGCTAAGTCTAAAACTCACAGAGATGTAGATATGGATATACATATAGAGTTATTCCTTTTTATGAATAATGATGCATAAAAAGCACTCATCAGATTTTCACGTCACTGTTGGGCTGTTCTTCTAAGCAGCTGGTGATAAACCCGAATTGTGGGTGAGCGCAGAGTTTCTGGTAGTTTGTTTTGGCGCTCCCTGAGTGACTCACATTGCCTTGGTCACTGCCATTTGTGCTGGCATGCGTCTTGTTCCTTCAGGGTGGTATCTTCAAGCATTGCTTGGGTACTTGCAGAAAATACAATCTGTACAAACTGAGTCTTTGCAGTTCATTTCTGTGGAAGTTTTTGCTATCCTGAAATAAAATGTACCAGCTGCTGACATGGCAATGCAATGCTACTCTGTCTGAGCTTGGTTCTCTGCTGCATCTATGTCTCGTGATCAGTAAGGTCTCCCCTGGCCCCACTTTTAGAGAAACATGTTTGTTAGAACATCTCTCTCCACCACTGATGAGATGGGATTGTTCCCTTGACCTTGACCTCCTTCATGGGCAGAAACTGGCTCATTTCACTCTGGCCACTCCTAGTGACAGGAAGCATGCTAGCAAGCAAGTGTGGGAACCAGAGGTTACCAAGATTGGAACCAGCTGGTTGCTACTCTCTGCAGGAACAGGCTCTGTGCAGGCCCCACAGAAACATCCGAGCCCCTGCCCTCTCTGCTCCTGGGTTCTTGTCCAGCTTCCAGGAAGAATCAGATCACACGAAAGAATTGAAGGTTAGTGTGTGCAGAGGCTTTTATTGGGCAATAAAAGTGGCTTTCCGTGGGATGGGGAATTGGAAAGGGGATGGTGTGGGAAGAAGGTGTTCTTTCCCTGAAGCTGCACCATCTGAAGTTAGCTGTGTTTATCTGTAGTCTCCCCCACTCATTTACTGCTTCTCTGCTCTCCACTCAGCCACTTACTTGTATCCCCAACACTCAGCCACTTTTTTTTTGAGATCTTTTTATGGGCACAGGATAGGGGCATGGCAGGCCAAAAAGGCAACATTTGGGTGGAAAAACAGGGCCGACTGTTTATACTTAGGGCTGTGGTTCCAAGCTTAAGGGTGGGTTTAGCAGGGAGCCCAGCCATTCTGTATCACCGTGACCATGCTCAAGCAGACCACCACCTAAGAGACACTGAATCCATGCTTGCTTGGTGTGGGGGTATGGGTTGAATTGTGCACCCAAAAGATATGTGAAGTCCTGGCCTCCAGTACCTATGAATATGACCTTATTTAGAAACAGGATCTTTGCAGATATCATGAGAACATCAGCTAAGATGAGAAAGAGTCAGGAGGCTCTTATTCCAGGGACTATCATCATATAAGAAGACACAGAAACCCACAGAGTGCGGAGCACCCTGCAAAGACGCAGACATGGGGAAGACACCCTGTGG
This sequence comes from Cacajao melanocephalus, assembly GCA_963573385.1. Taxonomy (NCBI): domain Eukaryota; kingdom Metazoa; phylum Chordata; class Mammalia; order Primates; family Pitheciidae; genus Cacajao; species Cacajao melanocephalus. Next base: position 58,198 of record CAUYLG010032007.1, read on the forward strand.
CCATGGAGATGTAGATTGCAGTGATACAGCTGCAGATCAGGAGTGCCAGTGTCCCCCATGGAAGCTCAGAGGGAGAGCACGGCCCCAGCACCCTCAGACTCTGACCTCCAGAACTGTGACAGAATTGATGGTGTTGTTTTAAGCCACCCATTTTGTGGCAGTTAGTTACAGCAGGCACAGGAAATGATACAACTGAGTGTGTTAAATTTGTTACGTCTAGTCCCCCTTGGCAAGCCAGTTTCCTGCTCTGAACCAGAGATCTAGAAGGACCCTCCAGGGATGACCACCCAACTCTTTGCCTGGAGATCAGCATGGAGTTGCCAATGGCTCTGTCCAGAACATTTGCTCTGCGGCTCACTTTTCGTGGTCCCACCTGAGGCCACGCCTGCCGAGGCTGCCACGGTGTCGCCCACCTGCCATCGGGAAGGAGAGTGTGAAGCCTTCCTGCCTGTGCCTCCTTCATCTCCGGCTGCTCTTGGCCCCCAGGCACCACCTCAACCCCTGAGCACCTCCATAAGTGAGAGGCCCTCTTAGCTGGCCTTTTGCTGAGCCCACGCAGCTCTGAGCATCCCTCTGGCCTCCACAGCACCACTTCTCCCTGATGGTCATGTCCTCTGGTAGAATGAAAATTATAGACTTAGATTTAAGAGTCAGATTACAAACAAACTCAGAGCCTGAGCCTGGGCATAGAGGACCAGCCCTTCCTTCAGGCCGGTGATCCCGGCTCCTGGCCACCACACCCCAGGCCTCATTGGCAGCATTTCCCCACACTGCAGAGAAGGCTTCACAAGCCTCTTAACCTGAAGTAAGACTTAATTGGTTGCTTTAGAAATAATGTATTCCTTTAATGCACGCATTTTGAATAGATTAGAAAACTCCAGTACATATCAATTTATTTTTCCAAAAGGAGTTATTAAATACGATGTGGAAATGTCTGTAAACCAATATTGATATGTTGAGGCAATCGCTCGCTGTGTCTCTTCCCAGTTGCCCTAAGTTGCTACTTCAATGCACTTTTCCTTTTATCAGTAAAAATAGTTGGGAAAATATTCCCCACAGCACCTATTTCCCAAATGTTTCTAGATATTCTGTGAAAATATCCCAGTTTCATTTCAAAGGGTAGGATTGTTGAGTCAAAGGATTTATGCATGCTTAACTGTATTAAATACAGATAAAGTCTCTCAAAAACTTAACTTACAGTTCCACTAATAAAGGCTAAGAACATCACTTCCCCCACACGTTTGCCACCACAGAATATCATGTATATTTTTCATCATCTTGGCCAATACAACTGGTGAAATTGGTATTTGGGCTTTTTTTTTTTCTGTTTTGGTTTGTGTGTCTGTACTTCTCTACTGACATGAGCATCTTCAGAAACGTATTCATCATTTGCAATTTCTCTGCTGTCACTACCTCATCATGTCTTTTTGCCTATACATATGTCAAATCACTTATCTTTCTCTTATTTGTTTGCTACTTTAACCTCCAAAAATCAAAGTACCGACTTGTGAATTAGGTGGATGTTTGTTCATTCCAGTCTTCTTGGTAATGATCCCAAACCGGAACCAACCTGAAGCTCAGCAACAGGATTCAGTTGTTCAAATAATGGTGCCTACTTCTGGAATAATGTTCTTCAGGCCTTCAGAGATTGAGATAGATTTATCAATACTTGGAAGGAAATTCTTGTACAATTGTTCAGGAAATAGTAGTAAGTTTTAGAATATGATATGCAGAATAATCCATTTTATAAAACAAACAAAAACAAAAGCATATATTTGGACACCCTTGGTCCCTCCCTTGTTCCTGTCTGCTGCATCCCATCCATCACCAAGCCATGCCACTGCTCCCGCCTAAATCTCTCTATCCTACCCACCAGCATCCCTTGCCTTTATCCCTCACACAAGACTCTACCACCTCTTCCGTGACTTGTTTCTCTGTCCAGACATGCTGCTTCCTCTGTTCCAAGCAGGAAGCTCCTGTTCCTGTACCAATGCCTGCTTCTTCTCAGGCTTCACCTTAGCTGCGGCTTCCCTCCAGATCCTCAAGCCTGACCGTTTGCTCCCCAAGTTCCCAGTAGCCAGCACATACCATGGTTTTCCCTTGTCTTCTCTGTACTTGAATTTGTCCTCTAACCTGCTGTTTCCTCCTCTAGAGTAAGGATGAGAAAAAACAGGGACTGAGTTTCATTTACTATTAGATTCCCAGAGATAACTCTCTACCCAAGACAGGTAGGGACTCCAGGAAAGTTGATCGAACTCCTTGTGCGCTGTTCTTTGTACATGGAGGTAATGCTTATGCCATATTCTTGACAAGACACATGCTCAGAATGATGTATTTATGAGATTATTATTTTGTTCAAGTTTAAAGTCTATAGCCGTGGAAGAGAACAAACACATACATACCTTACAGTGACTGGCGCTAATATCTAGATCCTATTAACATGAAAAACAATAGTAACATGTAGTATCTGTATACTGGCTTACAGTGTACACATTCTCCAACCTAATTAATCTTACTAGTATCACACTGCTCTAATGATTTCTCATCCTTCATTCCAGGCCAATGTTCTTTCTCTAAGAAGTCCTCTGGTCTCCTATGAGAAACTTGATGAGTGACATGGCTAAGCCGGACAGGCCAATACAAATGGTGCTAATAAGTCAACACACACTTTTCGACTCTGTTTCGCTCAAAGATGTCAACTCCAGGTAGGGGAAAGAGCTGCTTTTCTGCCTTCCAAAAGCCCTCAAACATTTCAGGCTCGCCACTTCCCATGAGCTGTGGGTCCTTCCACCTTCCACTTCAAGAGTAAGTATTCTGTGCTGCCAGAGCAGCAAGTTGTAAAGGTGGCTGTGTTGCATCCCCATCTTCCTCTTGAGTCCTTTCATTTTCCTCCCAACTCACCTCCCTGCCTCTGACCTGAGCCCCTCTCACTCACTCTCCTCTTCTGCTCCAGTGATCTTTCAAAAACATAAGATTACTGTGTCACAGTATGTTTTCATGTCCTGCAGAGGCTCTGAAACTTCCATCGGTTTAATCTGGTGTTCAGCGCTGTAACAACCCGGCCTCTCTTCTTCTTCTGGGTTCATCTCTCACTGTTCACCTCACACGGCCCCTGACCCCGGCACGCCATACTTCAGCCACATCAAGCCCTTCATCGTCAGTGAGCACATCAGGCTGTTTTCTGCTTTTATGCATTTTCAAACACTTTTCTCAATTGGGAATGTTCTTTCATGCTCAGTCAACACAGGAAATTGCTATTGAGGCTTCAGAAACCTCCCACTCTGTGAAGTCATCTCTACTTTCCAAGAAAAACTGACCATATCTGTTCAATTCACCACCATGTTTTGTCTTTACTTGTTATACTGTGGCGTGGCCATGGGTCTACACACCTGTCCCTCCTTGTAGCTATGAGATGCCAGAGGACAATTATGGATGTTATGTTTCATTGCATCCTCTTGCCTGGAACCTCACAGGAGTGTTTATTCAGTGAATGAATGAACAAACTAATTGATCACAGCAAGAAGCAGAGCCTCAAATCTGAGTTAGAATTCTTTGACCACATGAAAAAGGCACCCACAGTAATTCTAGACTTTGAAGTTTTCACTTGGTTTTCATTAAGGCTGGAGGCATCACGTGGGACAATCCAAGGAAAAATTGCAATGGTCACTAATCTCCCTGAGAAATTCTAATTTTTCCTGCCAAATGTTTTACTAAGTCTTATGACTCGTCACCAGTCTAGCCCATTAAAAATCATAAAGACTCTTAGACACTAAATACTGCTCCAACTTGTCCTAAAGCACTGTCGTTACCAATTAAGAGCCAGTCAAAAGTCAACCATTAAACAAAATAATACATGAATATAAGAAAAATCACAAAGTAAGGCCGAGAATTAATCTGGACAAAAATATATATTTGTCTCAGAACTCAAGAAGCTTCTTAAAAGGAAGAAAAATAATGACCCACAGGACTCCATCAGCTCACTTTGCTGATGTATTTGTTTTCGCCACTGTTGGTACCGTGTGCAGTTAATACACATCTAGGAATTAGCATGGTAGGGGAGAGTGAGGAAAGCATAAATTCCTAACTGTAGGCTTCAATTGATGCAGTCTTACAGAAATTACACTTGATGGGAAGGAAAAGTATTTGATCACTCCCCCTATGACGGACAGTTCATTATTCCGACGTGACACGTCCACAGGAGAAAGAAAAGCGCATACCTTGAGACTCACTACCTGTCCACATTCTATGAGCCTGACATTCTATAGCAATTCGTTTGGTTTAATAAACTGCAGAAACATATTCAAACTTCTAAGAAGGTGCCGAGTAAAATGAGATGATTTGGCTGGAATAACATGTTCTAACTGCACTGCAATGTGGAGAGGTGTTATTCTACCTTCCATTGTGCACAATGCATTCCACAAAGTATGGCCCCGATTGAATTTAATGCTGTGATACGGGCTTTACAGAATTTGGCTCTTTTAAAGTCCAGTTTCTTCAAAGGGACAGTAAGCAGTCAAACACGAGTTTTATCTGATTAGTTTATTTGGGAAGACTGGGGCTAGGATATAAACGTTTATCAAATACTTCTGTACTTCGAATTAGGTTTTCCTTCTAGTGGGAAACAATTCTAGAAAACTGGGTGTGTGCATTGCATTGCTCTTTTCTACTGTGTATGTTGCTTGTTTTTCAGGATGCACTCCAAGAGATAGCATATTTGATTAAAATCCAGGAATTTAAACAATCATAATTTTAAAAATTAATCCCTAAGCACGATCTAGAAGCATATCAGCACCTTGGCCATGGCAGTGACCCATCCAGGGTGCTCGATTCCATGGCTTGAGCTCTACTGTAATCCACAGTACATGAAAAAGATGTTGTGGGGAAAAAAACTCTTCTGTCTCAAGACAAGTGTCATGAAATGTATTCACTGAGGGGGAAAAAGTATTCCCTTTCTTTATTTACTTTTGGACAAACAGACACAATTAATCAGAATTATTTAGTGGAAGATAACTACTGGTCTTTTTTAAGCACATAAATTATATAATTAAACTAAGTAAAAAGCTGAAGTACTTCCCTTCTCGTCTTCATTATCCTACTGTGCATTTAATATTAAAAAAATAAGGTTCTTTTGAAATTATAATTAGCTGCTGACAAATATAAGTAAAACTTGCCATAGTGATGGATTCCAAAGTCACAAAGATTTAAAGTTAGAGCCTGTAATCCCAGCACTTGGAGGCTGAGGAGAGAGGATCACCTGAGTCTGAGCGTTTGAGATCAGCCTGGGCAACATAATGAAACCCAGCCTGTACAAAAAATAGAAAAGTTAGCTGGGCATGGTGGTGCATGCTTGTAGTCCCAGCTACTCCAGAGGCTGAAGTTGGAAGATCATTTGAGCCCCGAGAGCTCAAGGCTACAGTGAGCCATGATTGCACCATTGCACTTCAGCCTGAGTGACAGAGCGAGACCCTGCCTCAAAATAATAAGAATACAATACGATAAAATAAAGTTTTAAAAGTATAATTCCTTTACTATCAAGAAGATAATAAAATAATCTATAACCTACGGTGTACCATCTCAGGGATGTTTACTCCTTTTTTTCCATGTGCTTTTGATCAATAATATAAAAGAGTCAAAGCAATCTTTAATATTCAGAAGAGAAATATCTTTTAACTAAATGCTTGTCATAGAACCAAAATGTGAAATAAATGAACTCAAATCTGTTTCTTTCTTGCCAGGAGATTTATAATACGAAAACTTAAGTAAGTTGCAAACTAAGATTTCTTTATGCCCATTCAAAGCCTCACACCAAATGAAGAAAGGATTTTTAATGTATAAACCAAAAAATAGACAAACCTCAACATTTCCCATCCAGGCAACACTTAGCTTATCACGAGGGATTTTAAACCTGTTAAAAAGGAATTTTTATTTGCCCTAATTCCTTCATAAGAAATATACACCAAAGAAAAGCTCTATTGATTGGAGAGTTGCTAATGTTATGTATCAGATAAGTTTATGTAGAAATAAAACAAAAGAGCAAAATCAATATGCTATCATTGTGGAATTTTAGGTATGAGATAGTAACTGAAATTAGAATTCTATCAGGATAAGGTTTTCAAGGTAAATTTAGCACAAGATCTTTAAATGGCCCAAGTAATAAGACACTCAGTCAATTTGCTTTTCTTTCTTGCCTTTCTTTCTGTCTACTTATTTTTTAACTAAGATAAGGGAAAGAACAACTGTCCAAGAGTAAGAGAAAAGGAAACTTTAACAGTGCTGAGAAAGAAAATGAAAATGCAATTGCAAGTTTTGCTAAAAATCGAGTTTAACACATAGATTTCTCACCATTATAACTTGCAAATCAAAATTTAATTCTTCACTCAATGCGAACATAAAACAGGAGATACCTAAATGTAGGTGGAACATAAGAAAAGATTAGTTCTGGCCAAAAGGGAATTTGGCAACTCCTTTAAGCAGTAGGAATCTGAGACACACAATGTGAAAAAAAAAAAAAAGTAGACTGTTCTTGTCCAATGCAAAAACTGGAAATGTACCTGGTTGTTAACGTATTCTCTATACCATAAGGAAAGCTGCCTAAGGATGTGATAATAAGTGAGAAAATGGCCTTGATTGTCTTAATCAACCAATCAGGAAACAAAGCATGAAGTTCACTGATTTGTTCACATCGTGAAAAATGAACCCCAGAAGGAAGGCTGGCCCTCCAATTGGCCAAAAGGCCTAGGGCCATAGGGGCACAAAGACATTAGCCATGGACCAAGTGGGACAATAGGATTAAATCCATCCCATCAGTACTTGTAAAGCGAAGACCCAAAACAATTTCTGCTGCAACCATAGAGCAGAAATGCAATCCCCAGGTAAATACCCTGAGTGTGCAGCTTCAATCTGTGGCAACAGAGGAGGAATGTGAATAAAAAGGTGGCCTCACACCTGAGCATGGGGCAGCTGGGAGAGATGTCCCCTTCATATGATTTATATTTTCCTCTGTAACGTGCTTGTTTCTTTCAGTCAACACATAGCAGCACCCTTCACTTGGGATGGAAGACTTTTCCAGAATCTCAAGGCATCAAGGCTCAGAATTTGCCATGGTGTGTGTATCTAACTTCAACCATGCATAGGAGATGGCAAAGCCAGAGCCTCTACGTGAAATATTAAGTGTAAGAATTTAGTAGAATACTTAATAAAACAATTAGGTAAGCAGATAAATATAACCTTTTAGTAAATTATGCACTTATTCTTATCTTCTCTAATAAAACCATAAAATATACTAGAAAATAGTCCTGGTCCCTCCTTCAGCATAGGGGTATAACATAGGTATTATTTGGGCCCCTTTTTCTTCCTTTTTTTTTTTAATGCTTCTTTTGCATAAGAGGGATCTCTTATCAAACATAAAGAAAACTTGCTATTTCCTTTATGGTGTATGTCAGTTACTCATATTAACTATAAATCTCTTAGAATAGAAAATATGCAATCTGAATAGCATTCGTGTCACCTATGAATTAATTGCACATTTAAAACTATGTGCTATTGTGGTGTGACACTATTTAGTATGCTTCCCAAGTATTTTTTTTTTGAGTCCTTAGAGTAAAAATCATTTTACTTAGCACAAAAAATTTGCAGTGGAGACTACATAATCAAATTATTCATGCAAAATACTTTACACAGCTTCTTACAAAAACAAAGTGATTAAAAGACTGCCATTGTGGTGAAAGAAGAAAAATATGTTATAAATTTAGTAGTTTGGCGAGGATCATAATATATGTAAATCCAATACCTCAAAATGAAAACATAGCTGTGATTTAGTGAAGCCAAGGCTTTGAGATGTGAAAATTGATGCTCCTGAAAATGAAAACTCATTTTTCCCAAAGAGCAATCTAAGAGAAATTGTGACCGCCACCATCTCCCATCAACACCTACTCACTAAAGACACTGGAGCTTCTGCGGATGCCTCATAATTCACTTTCTTTTCAAGCTGCTCTCGAATATAACATTGATTGGCATTACTAAATCTATCAGGAGTTGACTTTAGAACAGTTCAGTTACTAGCAAGTGCTACATCAGTAGGCATTCTTCTATCCAGACCAGACTCCAAGTGACGCTGACATGAGCACCAGCAAGCCCTCTCCACATCAGTGGTCCCAAAGTGTGGCCAAGCCAGCAGCCCCAGCCCGTGGGAACTTGTTAGGGATGCAAATTCTCAGCTCCAAACCTATCGGGTAAAAAATTCTCAAGATGGGGCCTGGGAGTCTGTGTTTTAACATGCTGTCCACAAGATTTTGATGTGACAGAGCTGAGAGTCGCCTCTCTACCTCACCCTCCATAGGTACTGACGAGGAAGGCAGGGTGAAGAAGATTAGGCTAGAGAAGGCACCTTGAGTTCAGTTAAAAAATACAACAGCCATGGTATAAAACTGTATGGAGGTTTTTTTTCCACAATAAAGCTAAAAATAGAATCATGACATGGTCTAGCAATCTCACTTCTGGGTGTATATCCAAAGGATTTGAAAACAGCATGCTGAAGAGATATCAGCATTCTCGTGTTCATTGCAGCACTGTTCGCAATAGCCAAGTTAGACGATCAACCTAAGTGTTCATCGCTGGATCAATGGATAAAGAAAATGTGGAATATTGACGCAATGGAATACAATCCAGCCTTTAAACAGAAGGAAATTCCGTCATCTGCAACAAAATGCATGAACTTGGAGGACAGTATGCTATGTGAGCTAAGCCAGGCACAAAAAGATAAATCCCACATGTTCTCACTTTTATATGGAATCTAAAGGCATCAAGCTCATACAAGCAGAGGAGAATGGTTATCTATCACGGGGAATAGGAGGAATGAGGAGATGCTGGACAAAAAGGGTACGTACAGAATTTCTGTAGACTTGAGAATAAATTTTCTGAGATCTTTTGCACAGTCTGGGGATTATAGTTAATGATAGCACACTGTATATTTCAAAATTGCCAAGAGAATACATTTCAAATGTTCTTGGCTTAAGACATGATAAACATTTGAGGTGATGAGGGAGCTAATTAGCTTGATTTAATCATTCCACTTTGTATACACACTTCACAACATCTCTTCATACCCCATAAATACATACCATTGTAATTTGACTATTTACAATCAAATGTTTACAAAATAACATGGTTTCAAGGTGGTGGCCGCTCTTTAAAGTCTAATTCTCTCTTCATAGAAAAGCACTAATATAACGTCCTGGTTGACCCAAAGCACGCCCTACTTGCTATCCTCACAGCCGTGTAGCCCTACTGACCTTCATTTTTCTTTGTCATTCAGAAAAAAAATAGTCTTCAGGGGTTCACATACCACTTACCTTTTTCCCTTCCTTCTCCAATCACATAAGTTGAGAAAGCTTCCAATTTTTTTATTTGTTTGCTTGTTTTGTTTTGTTTTAATTTAGCCTGTCTTTCTCTCTGAGCAAAATCTGGTTTTCTCAGCCTCCCTTTCTTTGCTGACATCAGTCAATCTCAGCAACTCCTTATCCAATTTCCATTTTGATCATGGCAAACAAATTCCCCTCAGATCCTTTGCCCTCACTGTTGTTTTAATGTGGAACATTCCAGAAGCCAGAACTTATGACGACTTCTGATCATGAAGACTTCAACCTCAATAACCTCTCCTCTAAAAAACCACCCCAAGATCACACAGACTTTTGCTTTATCCATTCACACTTCAGCATCTCACTCTTGCTAATTTATTATCCCTCTGAAACATTCTCCTTTTACTTACTTCTTTCTTTGTTTAGGCTCTCTTCAGATGTGAACTTCATCAGAGCAGGGACCTTGCCAGTCTTGTTCCCGCAGTATCCTCAACACCAATGCCTGGCACCAAAGAATAGACACTCTTTAAATATGTGTTCAATGAATGAATGAATACAGTGCGATTATTTCATGTTTTTCCATTCACTAGAACTCTTTTGATTGAAAGCAACAAATTGTTTCACTCTATGTCATTCAAACAGAATATTTGTGAAAGGATTCAAAAATATCTCTCAGAAATCCAGGAGAAAGGCACATTGAGACCTTCAGAGCCACTGGGATAGGAGTCTGGGCTGCAGGCACCAGCTCTGCCTCTCTCCACCTCTGCCGTGTTTTTGCTTTTCTCTCGTCATGCTGCGCTACCTCACTTCCCTGGTCCTCGTGGCAGAAGACGTGGTGCTGATACTGTTGGCATTGTGCCTGTTCCCACTTGAGCCTGGTGGAGAAAGAATGGATTCTCACTCTCACTCCTCCCAGCTCCACAGTTTCCAGGGAAGCATTCCACTTGATCCAACTATGTTGGGCTCCCAATCATAGTGGAAGCGTGGCAAGTGAGGGTAGAGGTTTTGATGTCGTACTATCATGAAAGTTTATTAGCAACCTTTCAGGTTTAGTAGGATGGAAAAGGCAGTTCTTCGAAAAAAAAAAAGGAAGACCATTTTCAAGAAAAGAGAGGTGCTGAGCGGAGCGTTGCTCTTACCCTAGGTGAGTAGTATTAATTATAGCTGGCCATTGGGATGCCTGTTGACAAACTGAGGGGGAACATAGTATTTGGTAAGGGCTGTCAGCTTTACAGCCTGTCTTCTGGAGTTCAAATCCCAACCCTGCACCTAAAACTGTGTGGCCTGAATCAAGACTCATTTCCTAGCAGTGCCTCTGTTGGTTCTCTCTGAAGTGGAGACCACACAAGTCCACTGTGATGATTCATACATGAAGAGAACTTCCAGCGGTGCCTGACATATAGTAAGTGTTCAACTTGTGTCAGCTGTATCACGTTTACTGATTCTGTGTTTGACTGAGTTAACGTAGCATTCAAAAGAGCCTACGAAAGGAAGTATTGACACCACAGAGTGCGACGAAACAGCGGTTACAGTCACAACCTGACAAACCGTCTGAAAATGTGTACCGTCAGAAGAAATGCTAGGCACACTTCAGTTTTTTCAGACACGTTTCCACACATTAGCGGAAATACTGTCACCTTGATACAAAAATGGCAGTCATTGGAATATGTGAGGATGGGTTTGTAACACAAGAAAGAAAAAGAATTATTTTGTATTAATGGACGTGTGAAGGGATTGTCTGTCACCAGCCTCACTGTTCATTCTCCCGCCTTACTCCACAAACTGTGCTCTAGGTGTATCTGCTCCCTCACGTCACCACGTCTCACCAAAAGCCTTGGTTATCCTCTGGGAAACACTGAATCTGAAAGCTGCTCCAGGCAGAAGGACTCAGAGATGTACTTCAAGAGCCCATTTCTCGGGCAGTGCACGGTGACGCACGCCTGTAATCTCAGTACTTTGGGAGGCTGAGGTGGGCAGATCACTTCAGGTCAGGAGTTCGAGACGAGCCTGGCCATCATGGCAAAACCCCATCTCTACTAAAAGTACAAAAATTAGCCAGGTGTGGTGGTGAGTGCCTATAATCCTAGCTACTCGGGAGGCTGAGGCACAAGATTCACTTGGGTCCGAGAGGCAGAGGCTACCATAAGCAAAGATGGCACAACTGCACTCCACCCTGGGCCACAGAGACTCCATCTCAAAAAAACAACAACAAAACCATTTTGAAGCCTGCTTCTCCATGGCTAGGTCTAAACGACAGTGAAATGGAGAAACAGGAAGAAAAAGAGCAAGCATGCCATCAGAGAGGAGGCAGCCTTGAAGCTGAGCTGAAGCAGTTCCTCAGAAAGGTCCAGTGGAAACAGAACTACAGAGCTGGCTATCCTCCTGTTTCTATCTGGGGGCCCAACTGCCCAGAGACACAGGGGCAGCACCGTTTGTAGTAGCATGGTCAGCCCACAGAGACTCCCCAGCAACTCCTCTGTCCACACTCACTTCCTGGATGAGTCATTGGGTTGACCATCTGTCCCATGGACACTTGCAAGCCTAAGAGCTTGGGCACCTCGAAGAGCAAGGACAGCCTTTCTCCCGGACAAAGTGTCCTTACAAAAGCAATTCATAGGCCAGGTGCGGTGGCTCACACCTGTAATTCCAGCACTTTGGGAGGCCTAGATGAGTGGATCACCTGAGGTCAGGAGTTCAAGAGCAACCTGGCCAACATGGTGAAACCCCATCTCTAATAAAAATACAAAAATTATCCCTGCATGGTGGGGCTTGCCTGTAATCCCAGTTGCTGTGGAGGCTGAGGCAGGAGAATCACATGAACCCAGGAGGTGGAGGTTGCAGTGAGCGGAGATCACACCATTGCACTCCAACCTGGGCAAAAAAGCAATAATCTCAAAAAAAAAAAAAAAAAAAAAAGCAATTCATGACTCTCAAATGTGCACTAGCTACATATAGATTAAAGGACCTCTACCGCAACCACATTAGCTTGCATTTTCAGAGATAAAAGATTTGGTGGAAATCACAATCTGTGAATGAGGGTATGGCTGGAAAGACTGTCTAATGTTCAATAGTTGACAATCATTATCAGGCAATTTGTAGCCACACCAGCTATCTGTGTGATCCAGTGTAACTGTAACTTTACTATCACAGGAGAAAATTCTCCAAAGCTAGCTAAACAGAAATAACAAAACACTGCTGGTTCTCTGTTGTCATGTCACCCCTTCCATTGCCTAATTCATTAATCTTTCCATCCCTCGTAACTTTCTATTAATGTTTGTTGACTGTTGCCCTACTGGCAAATCTTTCACTTGTTTCTTACAATCAAAACACAGTAGTAGTCCAACACATGTTGAATGGTTAAACACAACAATTTTCTTCACATCCACGTGAAGTTTCTATTTAAAATGTCAGAATTCCTTTATTCTCAGCTACTTGGGCTGCCCTTTTTTCTTCCAGATCTCAAAATCTTTCAGAACAATCTCAGATAGCAAACATTTTCTGATCAAAGAGAAAAGATGTAATTTTAAAACAACAACCTTTCTTAATTTTATTGTAAATGTAAACATGCCCTTAGAAATAAACCACATGTGTGGATGTAACATTATTTGGGAAGTTGCTACTTTCTGAAGGAGCAGGACTTTCTCATTAACCTGTAGTAATTTGACAAAATAATATGTGAATCAAAATAAGTACCATTACAAGATATTACTGCCATTGTATTTTTTTAATAATCAAAATATCTATCTTTAAGGTAGTACATTTAAATGAAAGTAAGATCTAGCATTTCATATCAGTTACAAGACATAACTTTTTAAATATTCCATGTATGACCAGGAGGACATTCATCTCACTCTTTCAAAGCCATCCAGGATCAAAGAAAGATGCTGGAGTGAAGGCAAATCAATCCTATTCCACCTGCTGGTCCCTCCTCCTGAAATCGAGGCTGCTGCTGTTGGCTCTTAACCTGAGCTCCCATTTGCCATCTCTGCTACTGTGTTGAGTCAACCACTTGTATTTTGATACCTTTTACTTAATCTTGGTGTTCTGCTAACATTCCCCCACTGCTTCTCTGAAGCATGGGGCTACCTTCAGCCTTGCTACGCTTCAACCTCAGCCAATGCACAATATTTATTAGAAGTGTGCAAAGGACTGCTAAGGGAAGGGATTGATCTAAAATTACCTTCAAAGACCCTTCGAAAGCTAAGATTTTTATGACCCTATGACTACACGAGTTGTCAAGATTAAACCCATCCAAAGGTTGGGAATAAGAATTAGACTGTGCACAGCTCCTACTCCACGTGAAGTTGCAGCACCCAACAGAAATGTGCCCTGAAAAGCATGACCAAAGTCATTCTCCAAAGTGTCAGTGGCACATGTAACCCATAAGGAAAACCCAGGCATGGGGGTCACATCTGTGGTAACTCTAAAGAGTAATTCTGTAACCATTTCTTCTCAAATATAAATACAAATAGGAAACGGGGTCAACATTCAATCATTGCCAAATTTGCATGGCAGAGTCCTACATTTATTTTATGTCTTATTCCAAGTCAGCGTTTCCAGATGGTTAAAGATAAAGGATTACCTCAGTCTTGAAAACATACAAGTGACAAGGAATGACTAAAACATTTTCCAATTTAAATGTTGAACAAACATGTGTGAATAACCTCAAAAATAATAATTTAAAAATTGAAGGTGCCTGCAGGTTGGACACATGGAAATAAAAAGTTGACATTAACAACATTGCCAAGGACCTGATGCCCAATAGAAAATTTGAATTAACAATAGCAAGGCAGTTAAGGAAGATGGAGCTATGCCATCATGAACACTTTTTTCCATGTAGTTGTATTTTAAGAATCTCCAGAGGGCTTGTGCCCACAACTCATGTTTTAAAAAATAGCAAGGTTGTCATGCTACATTCCGAAATAGTGAAGCATCTTCCACCAGGGCTTTGGGGTAGGTTTTGCCCCATGGTACCATGTCTCTTCGATGGCCAGAAAATCATTTAACTTTCTCATCAAATTCCTGAATGTCTACAAAAGCAGCATGAAGGCTAGAACACCTCTCCACATCCTGCTAATTCCATTCATCAGTTTTAGGCCCGTGATACATACCCTTTTAAATGCCTACCATTGTACTCAATGACTTCCCAGAAAGAATTTTAGACAGCAGAGAATCTAGGCTGTTATGGGAATAACTGTATCACCTCAAAGTTTCCTCTCCTAAATAACAACTTCAGTTTCTCTATATGTTCTACGGAACGCCATAAAGGATTGCTTTTAGGATGACAACGCATAGCTATCAACAGCAAATACGGAGAACCGGGGGTAAGGGGGGCCTTTACGTTTCCCATCCCAGGGGTGGAAAAAGATATTCCATGCAAATGGAAACCCCAAAAGCAAGCAGGACTAGCTATTCTTATATCAGACAAAACAGATTTTAAAACAACAATGGTTAAAAAAGACAAAGAGAAACGTTATATACTGATGAAAGGATTAGTTCAACAGGAAAACATCACAATCCTAAATATATATGCACCTAACACTGGCGCTCCCAAATTCATAAAATATTTTCCTATCCTACAAACCAAAGCACAAAATTTTATCTTGAGCAAAATTCCACTCTGCCTCACCCCAAAGGTTTAAACAAATGTGTGAGGTTTATTCACGAATCTCCAACTGAAAACATAAGGCATAATAATCATTTCTAAGCAGCCAACAGAGGAAACCAGTCTACAGTTTATTTGTGTTGCTCTTATCCTGCTTAAATAGGATTGAGGATATCAGGCAGCCCCTTCTTGCCTCCTAACTCAGAATGCTGAATAGCAGTTTTAGCCACAGTCATATCAGTTTAGTGTAAAACTACCCAGAGCCTAAGAATTGTACACAATCCAACTACCTCAGACGTTAACCAAAATTGTGTGTCAGATATGCAGAACCACTGACCAAGATAACGTATTTTACTGTTTACCAGAGTAAGAGCTGCCATAATGAAGACACAGGCTAGTTTGCGACACATGCTTTCTGTAAGGACACAGCCTCAGACAGGGTGGAGCAGAGCTGGGGGGGTGCAATTACCCTACCCACGTAGCCCTGACTTCCTTACCAAATCACACATTGTGGTTAAAGTGCAGATTCTGCTTGTGAAACTAAATATATTTCACATTTGCTATGATTAGGCAGGATATCATATGATTTTAAGTGATTACAGCTATTGGCAAGCAAAGGATTTTATTTTCTGAACATTTTCATCCATTTTTGGCCACAGAGATAGAATTTTCGAGAAATTATTGTCTTTGAATACATTCTTAAAGAAGCACCTATCTAAAGGAGCCATTTCTACCCAACCGATTTGATTACTGGATTGCGTTTTTACATGTAACAACATTAAAACGATTTTATCATGCCTTGAAAAATATGATAAAAAGTAATACATTCATAAACACAGAAATATTTTCTAATATTCTTTTATTAATTTAGCAGCCACTCTTATATTTTCTCTGAACCAATTTTGCTTTGAATATTTCAAAGAAAAAAAAATGCCTTCAGATCTTCAGAAAATAACTCAGATCCTTTTATTTAAAATGAGCTTTGCCAGTGGGGAACTGTTAGTCTATAGGAAGCTGTTGTCAAGCAGAAATTCTAATCACCTTGCTACCCACTTCATGAGAGTTCATAATAGTCAGATACATGTGACCTTCCAAAATTAGTTTATTTGGGATTACAACTTGATTCCCCAAAGATCTGGATATTTAACAAGGAATAACAACTGACTTAAATAAGTTCACAGGAGATACTGAGTGTGCTGTGTCTGCTACGCACACAAATATAAAAAGGCCAACGTTCCTATAAATGTGTGATTCATTTTAGCCTGATTAGCAACGGTTTTCAAAATGGCTCCATTAATCCTTGCACAACCACCCCCTACCTCAACCCAGAATCAACAAAATCTTCAGCTTATTTAAGCTTGAAACTTGAGAAAATAATCTTACACTTTATTGGAACCCCAAATACAGCTGTAGGTATCCCTCTGAGACCTTCACAGGGTTAGTAGACATCTCAGTAAAAGCGTTTTATTAGCATTTAATTTATTTAATTTTGAAGGGATTAGATGAAATGTTAGCATAACTACTACAATCCACATTCCACAATCAACAACCCAATACCATTACTTCTTCCAAGAAAATGACCGTGTATTTTGAGAATGGCTTTATATAGTCAGCATGTTTTACAGGTTTTTCTGGAAGAGGGAAAAAAAGATGATGAATAATACAAGGTTTTTCAGCTAACTAGCTACTTAAGAAGGAAGCAGTCATACGCCAAACCGTAGTGAGTCACATCAACCTGTTTAAAGACAAATCTATGCCTTCGATTCTCATTCCTATCTGAAAAACAAATTACTATTCTCTATTTAGTACACAAGTGTCTGTTCATTGATGGACATGGTGGGGGCCACATTGGAATGCGTTGTAGAAAACCTTTCAGATCATAGCTGAATATTTAAGGAGCTTTCCTTATTTCACTGACACAGTAAGAAAAGCACTAACCTTTGCCTTTAGGCCCTTTAGGCTCAGTTTTCACCTAAGCAAAATCAGCCAAACCTACATAGATGGTATCTGACACTCACAAAAATAATGTCAATGAAATACATTTTTCACTGATTTTCTCCTTCTGTGCCTATTTTACCCACCGATATATAAGGGACACAGTATTTCCAGAGATTATTTTCCAGCCAGAAAATTAATTGTGAATCACAAAAGGGGAAAAAAAAATCACTGCTCCAAACAAAGAAAATTACCTGCTGGTTTCATACAAATCAGGGCTGGCATTGGAAGCACAGGATGCTGGCTTTTCTGTGCAGCATCCATTTAAGCTGGCATCTGATGACAGTGAGCATGTTGCCAATACCAGCTGCATGCCAACCCTATCACTAGTCCGACTGGCAGCCCCAAAATAAAACAAAGACCAGATTACCGGCCTTGAAAATATCAAGAGGGAGGAACTGCTGCTTAGGAAGCATTGAAATAATCTTCCTACGTCTCTTAACAAGATTACCCCTAAAAGCCCCCTGAGAAACCAACTCCTTCCTCCCTGCTGTTTTGTACTCCCCTGGTTAGGAGGCTTTGTATGGAACTCTGCTTAGCGTACCTCTCCACCAAGTATGGAAGTTAAGCCTCACGCAAGTGGCTTGCCACTGTTAATGAGGTTGTTGTCAGACAGCCGAAACTCACGCCAAGAGACTGCAGCTCAGGGTTCCTCTCTCCAGGGCCAACAGCAGAAACTGAGCTGTCCCTGCACATTCAGGGACTGAGTGCGTGTGCCTTTTATTGACCTAACATTTTACTTTCAAGAGTATGTACATCTACCCAGCAAACCTACGAAACAAGCTGAGGACTGTTTCTCCCACTCACATATGGGGGAAAAAATGTGACTGCAAGAAGACAGGTTTGCTGGTGAGTTCTTTCCCACGTAGTACCCATCACCATCTCAAAAGCACACACTGGGCCCTTTGAAAGGCTTCTTTCCTTAAAGCTGTGAATGAGATCCATTTACACAATGTCTCAATGGCTAGGATGTGAGATACCCATACATTCTAGTCCCATTCACCACTTGGATGGATGGCACTTACTACTTCAGGTTGCAAATATCAGCTAAACGAGCTGCTGGTGGATACCGCCTCCCCCATGCTGGCAGAGAACTCTTTCCCCTTCACCACCTTCATCCAACGAGCAGCAGCATGAAGGCCAGAACACCTCTCCACATCCTGCTAATTCTATTCATCAGTTTCAGTCCCGTAATACATACCCTTTTCAATCCCTGCCATTCTACTCAATGACTTCCCAGAAAGAATTTTAGACAGCAGAGAATGTAGGCCATTATGGGAATAGCTGTAACACCTTAAAGTTTCCTCTCCTAAATAACAACTTCAGTTTCTCAACATGTTCTGCAGAACACTGTAAAGGATTGC
Source organism: Cacajao melanocephalus (assembly GCA_963573385.1). NCBI lineage: Eukaryota > Metazoa > Chordata > Mammalia > Primates > Pitheciidae > Cacajao > Cacajao melanocephalus. The sequence continues at coordinate 76,518 of CAUYLG010032007.1, forward strand.
TTTTAGGATGACAAGGCATAGCTATCAACAGCTAGTATGGAGAAACTCAGGCTTTTTCTACATACGTAATCTATAAAATGTAATTTATTACATTGAAAAACCCATCAAAAAATATAGAGCATAGATTTTTTTAAATGCAGAAATAAAGATCAATTCCACTGTAGAATACTGAATTTCTAAGTTTAATGCTAATCCTAAATTGCTTAGAAACATTGTTTGTCTTCAATTATTGTAATATTCTCATTCAATTAAAAAAATTAGGTGCTGTAATTCAGACTTTTAATTAAGCGAATTAGCTTTTGACGTTTTCTTGGAAAAAGATGTTCCCAATGTGGCTTTTCCCCTTTACTTGCAATTAAACATTCCTTAGTACTTTTCAAATACTTTGGTAAGAAATGCGCAGTGTATAGCAAGGTGCCAGCTTTGTTCAGACTCCGCGGGAGAGTGGCTGCTAACCTCAGGCATTGCAGCAAGAAGTGGAAATCTGCGCTGAATCTGAATGACTTTTTTATAGTGAAAGATGCAAATGCTACAAAATACCCGTAAACTCTACTGGTATTCCTATAACTCTACTGTTTTGTTTACTGAAGCAGAACAGACCCTGGCCACAACTAAGTATGTCTTAACTCTGCTTTCATATCTCACCTGTAGGTTTTCTGTTGCCACATTCCTGTTGCTTCTGTTGCTCAAAGCTGTCAGAGGAAAAGTTAACTGTGCCACTGAACAAAGACCTCTTTACATTTGTCTCAAGTTAGATGAAGAAGCCCTGTGAGCTGAGGATTAGCTACAGGAGAAGTACCATCCTTGCTGTATGTGTTATATGTCTCGTATCACACTGTTTCTAAAAATTGTAAGAGAACAATCAACTGTGCAGAGATCACTAACGATCTTCTCTTTCCACTCTCTCTGTTATTCAAGTGTTTGTTTATATGGTGGAGCTAATTAGCTGCATCCTTGCAGCTAATCAAATGTAAGTCTTTGTATTTTAGCAAAAAATCATAACAATATAGCTTTTTTTCTTTTGTAGTAAGTATCCACTCTGGTATTCCTCTAATTAAGAAGTCAGACTTCTAGAACGTTCTCTATTTGTTGCCTCCGTACAAAAGCATCAACAGAACGAAGATGACTGGCAAGGTGAGACCTCGAAATCAACATCTCCGCCTCCTCGCATAAGCCCTTCATTGAGACTCCTCTTCCATCAGGGCAACCTGATGCGGTTCAAGATCACGGAGAATTGATCTTTTAAGACTCACAAAATATTTGCTTCTTCAAAAAGAATGAAAGAAATAAAACAAGTGATTGTGGTATATGTGTATTTGTGCCTATTTGAAATCAAGTTCTTTGATATGCAATACTGATCCTATCGTCAGGGAAAAGAAAACAAAACATTTTAAAGGCCCTTTAAAAAAGGTTTAACTTCATTTCATAAAACCTGAAAACTGTAGACGTATATCTAGTTATTCATCTTTGAAGTCACCTGCTCTGCCAAACATTCTTAGCTGTATATCTATGGTTTCAAATGTTTGCTTTTGTAATAAAACAATTCTAACCTTATGAGACTGTCAACTCCACGGAATAAGAGCAGCTAACTAAAAGCTTTTGCTTTGGTTTTTCAACAAAGCAATAGAAAAAAAATGAAAAGGAAGATGAGGACAAGAATAACATGGTATTCAAACAACTTGAATGAATATGGAAAAAGAAAATTGCACCACTGAAGCCGCTGAATAATGGTCTGTGATCTTATCAATTTTCATAAATTAAACAGGTTGAAACTGGTCAGTGTTTAGATAGTAAATTTTAGTAAGTAAAAAGAGACTGATGAAAAGCAAATACAGTCAACTTGATTTTATCTGTGGGCAGATTTAGCAACTTGTGGGTTAGCAGTGCCACCTGATCTTCTGCCCACCATCAGCCTTTGTGTGGTTCTGAAATCCCAGGCCACCTGGGGTTACTAGAAAACCCTGCCTCTATCCCCTCACTGGGCAAAACTGGCTATTCTTATCAATTGAAAACTATAGGACCAGTTACCACTGTGAAAAGAATGAAATCATTTCCCCCAATTCATCATCAATGACATAATTCCCTGCGTCTTAACGTATGACTATTCTCTTTTTAAAAATGCCATCCCTCACACTTTGTGTCAGGCGCTTTGCTGAGGACACATGCATGCAGGGACCTCATTCTACTGAGCTTCGCTTCATAGAGGCTGCATTTTTACAAATGAAAAGTCTGTGGCAGTCCTGCGTCAGTCAAGTCTATTGGTGCCATTTTTCCAAAGGGATGTGCTCATTTTGGTTTTTTGTGTCACATTTTGGTAATTCTCACAGTATTTCAGACTTTTTCATATTATTCTATCTACTACAGTGATCTGTGATCAGTGATCTTGGATGTTGCTATTGTAATTGTTTTGGGGTACCATGAACCACACCCATATAAGACAGTAAACTTCATAATAAATGTGTGTTTTCTGACTGCTGCAACCACTGGCTGTTCCTGTCTCCTATTCCCATCTCCTCAGGCCCTCCTATTCCCTGAGACACAACAATATTCAAACTAAGTGAATTAACAGCCCTACAATGACCTTAAAGTATTCAAGTGAAAGAAAGGGTTGTATATCTCTCACTTTAAATCAAAAGCTAGAAAAGATTAAGCTTGGTGAGGAAAATAAATCGAAAGCCAGGAGGAATGAAAGCTGGTCCTCTTGCGCCAGACAGTTAGCCAGGTTGTGAATGCAAAGAAAAAGTTCTTGATGGAAATTAAAAGCGGTATGCCAGGGAGCACATGAATGATAAGAAAGTGAACCAGGGTGATTGCTGATAACAAGAAAGTTGGAGTGGTCTGGATAAAAGATCGTATCAGCTGCACATTTCCCTAACCCAAAGCCCAGTCCAGAGCAAGGCTCTAACTTTCTTCAATTCTAAACAGGCTAAGAGATGTGAGGAAGCTGCAGAAAAAAAAAAAGTTTGAAGCTAGCAGAAGTAGGTTCATGGGCTTTAAGAAAAGAAGCCGTCTCCACAACATATAGTGCAAGGTAAAGGAGCAAATGCTGATGTAGCAGCTGCAGCAAGTTATCCAGATCCCGCTAGGTTCCCTGATGAAGGGGGCCACACTAAACAGCAGATTGTCAATGTAGATGAAATAGCCTGATATTGGAAGAAGACGCCATCTAAGACTGTCATAGCTGGAGAGGAGAAATCAGTGCCTGGCCTCAAAGCTTCAAAGGACAGGTTGACTCTCTTGTTAGGGCTAAAACAGCTGGTGACTTGAAGTTAAAGCCAACACTCACTGAATGTTTCAAAAATCTTAGGACCCTTTAAAGTGATGCTAAATCTACTCCCCCCTGTGCTCTAGAAACGAAACAACAAAGCCTGGATGATAGCATCTCTGTTTACAGCATGATTTACTGAATATTTTAAGCCCATTGTTGAAACATACTGCTCAGAAACAGATTTCTTCTAAGATATTACTGCTCATAATAATCACCTAGTCACCCAAGAGCTCTGATGGAGATACACAAGGAGAGTAATGTTGTTTTCGCATCTGCTAAGAAAACGTCCATTCTGCAGCCCATGGATCAAGGAATAATTTCAGCTTTCAAGTCTTCCTATTTAAGAAACACATTTCATGAGGCTGTAGCTGCCATAGACAGTGATTCCTCTGATGGATCTGGGCAAAGTACATTGAAAACCTTCTGGAAAGGATTCACCATTCTATAGGTTCTTAAGAGGATTCATGATTTATGGGAGAAGGTAAAAATGTCAACATTAACAGGATTTTAAAAGTTTATTCCAACTCATGGATCCTTTGAGGAGTTCAAGACTGCAGTAAGGAAGTCACTGCAGATGTGGTAGAAACTGCAAGAGACCTGGAATCAGAAGTGAAGCCTGAAGATGGGATTAAACTGCTGCAATCTCACGATCAAATATAAATGGATGAGATCTTGCTCCGTATGGTTGAACAAAGAATGGGGTTTCTTGAGATAGAATCTACTCCCGGTTAAAATGCTATAGGCATTGTTGAAATGACAACCAAGAATTTCTACTACATAAGTGTGTAATCGTTGATAAAGCAACAGCAGGGTTTGAGAGGACTGACTCCAATTTTGAAAGTTCTGTGCGCCTGAAACACTATCAACCAGGATCACACGCCACAGATGAATTTTTTGTGAAAGGAAGAGTCAATGGATGCAACAAACTTCATTATTTTCTTACTTTAAGAAATTGCCACAGCAACCTCAACCTTCAGCACACGGCACACCAATCAGCCAGCAGCTGTCACACTGAGGCAAGACCCTCCACCAGCCAAAAGTTATGATTTGTTGAAGACTCAGATTAGCATTGTTTAGCAATAAAGCATTGTTTAGCTAAGGTAGATACACTGGGGATTTTTTAAGCCATAATGCTATTGTACACTTAATGGACTCCCATAGAGTATAAACAAACTTTTCCATACACTGGGAAACCGAAACAAGCTGTGACTCACTTGATTACAACATTCACTTTATTGCAATGGTTTTGAACTGAACCCACAATGTCTCCAAGATTTGCCTCTATTATCTCATTTAATTCTCACAACAACACTGTAAGGAAGAAACTAGTATAATTTTCATTTTAAAGTAGGAGAAAGTAATCACAAGCAAATTAAAGTAACACAAATAATGAGTAGAAGAGGTACAATTTGAACCCATGTTTTCCATACTCCAATGGACATTTGTAATTTTGGTCTATCCAGGATGTATTTGCCTTTTTTTCTGGTATCCCCACTTTCCTTGGAAAACTATGCCTTTCACCTTACACAGAGTAGAGCCAGTGGTCCCAGAGGTGGCTTGTAATCCAAGCTGCATGAGTCGTGTTCTCCTGTGTATTTGAATGCTGAGTGAAGGGCAAGGAGGAAGCTGAAACTTTGTCTTCTGGTGATAGCATCAACAGAGCCAAAGAGCCCTTGTGGTGAGATCTCCAAGCTGCTCTAGCTGTCCTCCTGTGACCTGGTTGGTCAGCCCTTCCTCTGACTCCAAGAGTCACACAACACCTCTCCACTAGATGCTCTTTCTGGTGTTATTCAGAGCAAAGGATCCTTCCTGAAGGTTCTGCTATAATGGTGCCCCATAATGTGCATACTAGGTACTTGATACCCAGGAATAAGGAAAATGTAGTCCAGTTTCTCAGGGAATTCAAAATCTAGAAGAGGCACACACGTATGTGTTTAGCCAAAGTTCCCTTAGGAGCATTAAAATATAGTAGCATAACATGCATGAATGAACAACTCAGGAAATTTCAGAAATCTCATAACATACATGAGTGAGCAACTCAGGAAGTCTCAGAAAGTTGGTGATTCATAGATCCAATCATTTTGTTCTCTGTGGTTCTTGAGAACCCCCTGGCTATAGAATCTTATCTCTTTGTTTGGAGAAGCAACTGAATGTACTCACTGACTTATTTATATTTCCATTCTTTCGAGATTCACATGTTGAGCAACTATTTTATTTAAGTACCATATAAACTGGCATTGAAAAACAAATTAATAAACATCTCAACAAATCTGTTAGCTGGTCTCAAAGTAAGACATATGTGTATCCAGTACTTCCAGTGGTGTCTTCTGTGCCCAGCTTCTTCATCTAAGAAAGCTTGCCATGCAGAGGAATGAGGGCAGATATCACAAGTCAGGTAGACCTGAGTTTACGTGTGGCACCGACACCAGCTCTGAGTATTTGGACAAGTAACTTACAATCTCTGTGTCTCACCTTCCACATTTGTAAAGTGGATATCATAATTCTTGCCTCATGTCCATGTGGAAAGAATCACTAAGAAAACCGTGTAGGTTAGCACAGCTGCCGCTGAGCTAGAAGCAAGGATTTGGCAGGGCTCCACTCCTTTCTGGAGGACCTAGGGAAGAATTCATTTTCCCACCTGTCCTGTTTGCGGAGGCTGCCCATATTCCTTGGTTCGAGGCCCCTTCCATCCTCAGGGCAGCGTGACCGGCCAAAGCTCCTCATCGCCTCATCAGGATTCTTGGCTCGATTGGTGCTACCACCGGATGACTAAGCTCCAGCTTCCTTCTGACTCTTTCTTCCAACTCCCTCTTTCACTGGTAAGAACCTTGTTGTTACATTGGGCCGACCAGTGTAATCCAAGATATGCTAGGATGAGATTCTCCTGATCAGCCCATTAACATGCTTAATTGCATCTATGATCTACATGTCTCCTGGCCTTGTAACCTGACATATTTACGCATTCCAGTGAGTACGGCCTGAGCATCTCTCGGGAGCAATCTTCTACCCACCCCAGTTATGAGAAGTAGAAGCTATCAATAAGCCAGAGCATATTGCAAGAATGACATTCCCCACCGCAAGATCACCTGTTTGTGGGTGATCAATACTTGAGAAGTCTTCCTAAGCTTTTGATTACACTCATGCCTACAGACACACACACACACACACACACACACGCAGACAGACACACAGATGTTTGGACAATGCACTCTACATAAATTATAGATTCCAGAAAGCTACTAGCACCTATTTTCTATGACATTGCTTAATTTGCATTACATTTCTATTTTGAAAGCCGATTCTTTCTCTGTGCACATATGACATTAGAATCATACAACTTGTCTTCTCTTTTTTTATTCATCACTTTTGCCTAATCTACTTTCTTGCCTCTTAGATATCTACCAGAATCAGAGTTATCATATTCCACCATTCCCTAAGATACTCTTGGAAATCAATGAAGTGACTAATAGCTGAAGCAAAAATATTTCTTTAAAATGAGCTAGACAATTTGCCTGTGTACTGATAAGAGGCACTTAAGAAATTAATTAACAAGATGTTTTCTTAATTCTCAAATTGCAGTTTGAAATAAAAAACAGTGAGTGATCTTCAGAATATTGTGTTTAATAGGGATGTAATGCATGAGAGAGATACATATGGAAAGGGAAGCCATGAGAACACTCCTCTTTCATCCTTTTCAGATACACTTTAAAATCATATATTGCTATGTATAATTCATGCCAGGGCTTTACTAGAAAAATAAAGCTCCTCCCTGAAAATTATAGCAGGTCTATAATTAAATTGTCCTTGAAACAAAAATTACTTCTCCACATTTAAAGAAAATATAAAGTTCCAAACTTTGGTAAAAATTGCAATCAAGTTCTTACTTCCACAGTAATGCTGTGTATGGTATGAATACATCTGTAGATTAACAAGTAAAGAACACCATTAGAATACATTCATCTCAATTTCTATTTCAATGTTTTTTTCAACCATTTTTTCATTATTGCCCCCCCTCACCCACCTAAGGAGCCATTTCAGATACTTTTTTCCTAATCATTTTCCACCGTGAAATGTTAATCCCACAGATATGCCGTATATCTGTTTATTTGCTGCGTGTATATCTGTACTTTCTACATCAACAGAGGGTTTTCCCCTCCCAAGAACTGATACTGCCTCATTGAGAATGTGTGCTGATTTGATGCTATCTATATTCATTTGCTAATTCCGGCCCCCCTCCACACACACACACACACACACACACACACACACACGTTTATTGAGCACTTACTATGTGCCAGTCACACAATAGTGAACAAACACCTCATTCTCATTTTAGTAAGACACACACAGAGCAAGCAAACCAATAAATACATCACACATCCTAGTATTGATTTTAAGAAAAAAATATAAAGTGCATGAAAATGTTTCTGTGGGCAGACTCTTTTATATTTAAAAAACACACAGTATGTTGCCTGCAGCACTCTTTTGCTGTAGTCTAAGGAAACTCTGGATCCTTGAAAGCAGCAAGAGAAGCTGAAACCAACAGTGGAGCTCTTCAGAGCCGCCTCATTTCACCACAGCGCTGTGTCTGCAACATTGCTGTCTGCAACGTTGCTATCTGCACAAAGCACTGCTGCGATGGGTTTTGTCTCAGGGTCAGTGAGCCCCTCCTCCAGGCTTTCTCAAGGGAAGCCTGGAAACCTAGAGGAAAATATAGTCAACGCTCAGGACAGCGGAAATAAACAAGGTTCAACCTGGTGAGACTGGTCAGATTCCACTTCTTTCCGTTTCAAGTATTAGCAATGAAATGTAATTCATTCTGAAAATATCTGGGAACAGTCATGTACACAGCCTGGTGTAAAGAACAAGCCTGTAGCTTACGGAACCACCCCTGGCAAGTTCCAATGGTTCTGTAACTATAAAACAGAATGTATATTCCCCTAATAAGATGTAGAATGTTGGGAGAAGTAGAAAAAATCAGTGACTCAGAGTCTCCTCCCCCTAACAGAAACCAATTTAACATTTCATTTGAAGCCTGGGAGAGAGGAAGACATCAGGAAACAGAAACCAGGAGGTAGGGAGGGTGGGAAGGATCCAGAGTCATGGAGGCCAAGCGGCCGAGGATTTGCTGGCAGCGCACGGGGAAGGAACCTGGTCAGGGTCCCGCAGTGAGTCTGAGTCATGAGCCTGGCAGGACACTGATGGTCATTGGGTCACTACAGCAGCTGAGATTTTTTTTTCTGTCTTTGTGACATTAAACACCCATTAACAGAGATATCCTGTCTCTGTCTTTCTTAGACCTGAAAGTGATTATTCAGCCTGAGTTGTCAAATGCTTCAACTTCCAAATGAACCCCATTTCATTCAATGATTTGACTCAAGATATTCAATGTAAGTTCCTGTGATTTTCCTTCATCGCATGTCCCTCTATCGTTTTTGAGAATAACTTACTTTCTTTGGCATGGCCAAGCACTATCTGCAGGACCATCCTCCTATCTCGGAGTGTGGCCAGCTTTCTGGGTTGACCAGCGAGCCAGGTAGGAGAGCCAGGACTAGGTCTAAATGGGCCTAGAAATGAGATGACTTGGCTGGGCGCGGTGGCTCACACCTGTAATCCCAGCACTTTGGGAGGCTGAGGCGGGCAGATCACCTGAGGTTGAGAATTCAAGACCAGCCTGACCAACATGGGGAAACCCCATCTCTACTAAAAATACAAAAAATTAGCCTGGCATGGTGGCCCATGCCCGTAATCCCAGCTACTCGGGAGGCTGAGGCAGGAGAATTGCCTGAATCTGGAAGGTGGAAGTTGCCGTGAGCTGAGATCGCACCACTGCACTCCTGCCTGGGCAACAAGAGTGAAACTCTCTCTCAAAAAAAAAAAAAAGGAAAAAGAAAAGAAATCAGATGACTTGGCCTAAGGCTATTGGGCAAGAAAGGGCCGTAGAGTCCAACCCAGACAAAGCTGGAAGGATGAGCTGCTGCAATGTAGCTGGAAGGAGGCACAGAGCTGAAGCCAAATGATGAAGAGGCAGCCCAGGGGAATTCCTCAGAGCCTGGACTCTGGCTCCCAGCATAGGATGAATGCAGCTTCTCCTGCTTACTGGCTGCATGAATCTGGGCCACTTACCTAACTTTCACGTGCCTCACTTTTCTCTTTTATGTGTGAAGAATCATGGTGTTTATCTACTGGTGTTGCTAAGTAATAAATAGCATTGATTAATCATTAGTAAAATACTTGGAACGATGCCTGTTACATAATAAATACCATACATAAGTGTTTATTAAATGAAGTAAGTGATTAAATCAGATGAGCGAGAGTCTGAAGGAAGGATCTCTAGGGCAATGGAGCCCCAGAAAATGCGCCTTTTATGGCAAATCTCCTGGTTAAATTCTTGGATGGAAAATAGCTGTGAAGAGGACCCGGACAGGTCGGATTTGAGCAGATATGGCAAAACAAATAAACAGAACAATGTATACATTGGGAGCCTTTTTAGAGACCACATGCTCCTCGTATTTTCCATCATGGAGTGGAAGGCACACTCTGTTAGCAGGGACACTATGAATATGTTACATTTAACTTAGTGTTCCTATTCACGTATGCCCCTTGCACACCATGATGGAAATTACAATTACCATTATGATGGCACCGTGGGAGTTTAACACTGTCAGTGTATTTCATCAAGTTCACCAGGTGATCAGCTTCATGGAATACGGCCACTGTTGGTGGGGACCTTCACTAACATTTCCGAGAGTAGTTGACCTGCCAAATGCATGTTCTTACCATGGTGTCAGAGCAATCATGTTTCCTAATACAATCACTGCAGCAATAAAACACTCCCTCACGTCCAGTCCTGGTGGCTCACACCAGTAATCCTAGCGCTTTGGAAGGCTGGGGCAGGAGGATTGCTTGAGGCCAGGAGTTTATGATTGCTTGAGGCCTGGGCAACATAGCAAGACCCCATCTGTATTTTTTTTAAAAAACCTCCACCTTACTAGGCACAGTGAGCAAAATCCACATCTTACAGGTCTATGTCTCTCATTCATGATATTTTGAGAGGTAGAAAGATTTTCACTCATGATTCCTTACTGCCATGGCGCCAACGCTCACACTGTGTCCTGAGAAATGGCATTGGTGGAGCTCTTCTCTCGCCAGGGATGTGTAAACCACTCAGGGGCCTCAGTTCACCTCCACAGAGAACTGTCTTGAGTGCCCTGAGATTTCATATAGATCCATTTTCTTCTCATTTTATCCATTTTTCTTCTCTCTCCTATGTTTCCTGTTAATATGTTCCTATCATAAATGGATTTACTATATTCCAGGCACCATGGCAGCTTTGCATGCATTACTAATGAGCAAGACAGATATGCCCTTGCCTGCATGAAATATACACTCTATATGCTTAGAGGTGCATTAGTCAGGGTTTTCCAGAGAAACAGAAGCAATAGGATGGAGAGAGTGAGTGAGAGAAATAGATATTAAGAAATTGACGGATATGATTCTGGAGACTGGTAAGTCTACAATCTGCAGGATAAGCTGGCAGGCTGAAGACCCAGGGGAGAGTTGATGTTGCCGTTGGAGTCCCAGAAAATTCTGGGACTCCAGATCTTGGAGGCAGAATTCCCTCTTCCTCAGGGGAGGCCAACCTGTTCTCTCTGAAGGCATTCAGCTGATTGGATGAGGCACACACACATGCACATTAGGGAGGGTAATCTGCTTTACTCAGAGTTTACTGTTAAATGTAATTCTCATCTGAAAAATACGTTCACAGCAACATCTAGACGGATGTTTACCAAATATCTGGGTATCCTGCCTAAGCAAGTTGACACGTTAAATAAACCATCACGAGCCGCAAGCAGGCATTTTCCATCCAGAGTAAAGGGGCCTACGGAAGGAACCACACAGAGCTGTCCAAGCACAGAAGCGAAGCCTCTATGTCAGATTTTGGTGGTCATGGGAGGTTTCTAGAGGCATGACATCTGATCCAGGGCCTATGCTGGGACAAAGACATACGTTCTGCCGTCCAGAGGTAAGTGGTCTGATGCTGCTGGAACAATGAGATTTGCAAGAAGCAAGATGCAAGGCAAGGACTAGCTCCTGCAAGGTTCTGTGGACCATGCTGAGAAGTCTGGATATTTATCCCAAAGGCAAGGGGAGTCATGGAAGGGCTAATGAGTGACATGATGAGAATTATACGTAATGACTATCTTTGTATTGCGGAGAACTGAATTTGGGAAAGTAATCAGAGAGCCTCTCCAAGATTGCATTGAAATCACTGGGGTGAGTTCTTGTAGCAACCCTGTGTGTGAGCATTCTCCACATCAGAATGCAGCAAGCCTGATTTTCCACAAAGGCAAGACAATAAGTATTTTAGGCTCTGTGAGTCGCATGTTTTCTGTCACCAAAATTCAGCTCAGTGGTTGTAGCAGTAAAACAGCAATAGGGCCAGGAGCAGTGGCTCATGCCTGTAATACCAGCACTTTGAGAGGCCGAAGTGGGTGGATCACTTGAGGTCAGGAGTTCAAGACCATCCTGGCCAACATGGGGAAACCCCATCTCTACTAAAAATACAAAAATTATCCTGGCCTGGTGGTGAACAGTAATCTCAAGTACTAGGGAGGCTGAGGCAGGAGAATTGCTTGAACCCTGGAGGCAGAGGTTGCAATAAGCAGAGGTCATGTCACTGCACTCCAGCCTGGGCAAGAGAGCAAGATTCTGAGGAAGGAAGGAAGGAAGGAAGGAAGGAAGGAAGGAAGGAAGGAAGGAAGGAAGGAAGGAAGGAAGGAAGGAAGGGAGGGAGGGAGGAGGGAGGGAGGGAAACAGCAATAAGCAATACATAAATAAATGGATGTGGCCATGTTACAGTGAGGCTTTATTAACAAAAACAGGTGCCAGGCAGGTCAGATCTGATCTTCAGGTCAGAGTTTGCTGACAGCTCACGTAGGGGAATAAAAACTCAGGAACTGTTTCAAGAACTGTTTGGGAGAGAAAACCAACAGGAAGTGGTGACCAGTGCTATGTGAGAGAAGGCAAGGTGAGAAGGGATGGAGAATGATACATTCGGGAACACATCCAAGTGAAGATGTTCGGCCCACCCTCAAACACAAGAGCCTGGAACTCAGGCACAAAAACTAGACTGAAGGTTTAGAGCTTGCATACAGATGTTCACGGAAGCAAATGAATCGCCCATGGAGAAATGATCGCTGGGTAGTGGAAGAACCCTCAGAAGAATACCTAATAACTCCCAGCATTCCAGAGATGAGTAATGGAAGTGGAATTATAAAAAAAGACTAAAACAGAGCGTCCAGAGAGGGAAGAAGAAAAACAAAACCTTGGTATCCAGAAGACGGAAAAAGGGGATATTTTAGATGAGAGGAGAGAGAAAAAGAAAGAATCAGTACGATGGTGTTTGGTGGTCTCCCAGGGGAGCAACGATGAGAGGAAGTCACCTCTAATGCCTTCGAGGAGGCTCTCCCCGCCATCTTCAGCAGCGCCACCAAGGCCCTCTTTCTTTCTATTGATCATTAGGCTACACGCCATGGCATTCTGTTCTTTTGCTTCCAGTCCAGGCAAATTCTTAGTTGTAGTGCCAACGTGAAAAGATAGTGTGGAAAAACCTTAGCCAGATGTTATTTTTACTCTAAGCATTATTTTTAGAATCTCCCATTAAGGTTCTACTCATACAATTGCTAAATTGCCAAATGAAAACTGGAAGAAGAAAATCGTACTGGGTTTTTCAGCTAGTTTAATTCTCAGCATTGTATAAGTTAATTATATATATAACATATGTGTTATATATATTATACGTGATATATATATATAATATTGTATATGTTGATTATATATAAGCCCTTAGGAAACAGAAGTTTTGTTGAAAAACAATATATTTTCATTATGACAATTATTAAGCTAGATTACGTTTTTTATATCTTTTGATTATTCTGTATTTTAGATGTGGAATGTGTGTGTGCGTGCAAGTTCATACTGTGATTTGTTAGCATTAAATAAACAATAAACACAAAGAATAATTTTTCTGCCTTAATTAAGGGGGGAGGATAAAAATCTGATGAGGAAATTTTATTTTTAAATATCTTTCATAAGGGAAACCTGTCACAATTTTTTAAGCTGCTAGCTTCAGCTTCCCTTGCCTGCTCTGAAGTATCTGGTATAAACAGTATCCTTTTTCTTCACACCTTCCTTGAAGCTTGAGGGGGTGGTGGTAGAAACAAATCCATGAGGAGAGAGCAAATATGTTCAAATCTCTTTTTTTCCATAGTCTTGACTTAAAGTAGCCTTTACGTCGCACTGGTTCCAAGAAGACAGTAGTCTGTGTTGCAAATAAAGCCAATGCTGCTGATGTTAATTGGCTCTTCATTAAGCCAGAGAAGAAAAGGAAAAACAACTTGTGAATATCTTTAACTTCTCAAAAATTCAAAACAACTTTTGAGGTTTCCAAACTTTCAAGTCATTTTAAAAGCATTCACTTTGTTTTTTCATCAGTTACTTTCAGGAAGAAATATATATTACCTACTAAACTAAAAGCAGTTCATTGATTATGATTTAAAATGGGATATTAAAAATTAATATTTAATAAACAAAAAAGTCCAAAAAAATCTTCCCGTTGATTCAACAGTATTTAGAATTAGACATACATAAATCAACTTAAAACCTTTCATCTAATCTCTTCAGAAAATAAAATGGAGCTCAGCACCACATTGTATACAATATCTTTGAAGAGTGTGTAATTTCATAACTATAGTTTGCCCATAAATTCACTTTAAAATAAATTACAATAATGAATTTTTTTTCAATATTATACATAAGTTAGAAACTTTTTCCACTGGTCTCAAAATAAGAGTTTACAACTATTGTAATAACAAAGATTAGATAAGAAATGAAATGAAGAGCTTGAATTTTATTATGTATAAATCAATTTCTTTCTTTATTAGAATTCCCTCACAAAAGGTATTAGGTAATTACCCTGTTCTATTATAATACATGCACATAAAATAGCAATGAAAGTTAATTGAAGCTCCCTCCTCATCATGTAAACTATCTCTAAACTGCTTTGAATGGGCCAAATTAAAACAAAAGATATTCTTCAATAAATGCTCAGAAAAAATTGATAACAGTGCACGGCTAATCTCATAAAGGATGTTCCCAGATATATTTAAAGTTTCATGTTAAATATTCCTCATTTATTTTTTAGACTTGTTTTTTATGAAGCATAATGCATACAGAGAGATTAAATAAATTTATAAGCCACATTATATTTTCTTAATATAAAAACCTAAGACAGAAATAAAAATTACTAAGTACATTTTGTATAGTTTGATTTTACCATGTATTATTTTTTCTTTTTTTATGATTTTATTATAAAATGATGCAACTGATCAGCTATATAAAAATGACTTTTTCTAATGCATTAACGGTTTGCCATATTTTCCTTTTTGTTATTTAATTAATAATGGAAACTCCTATTTAATTTGTTAGTTATTTGCCTGCATTGAATTAACCTTTCAAAAGTAACTCAGTTTAGTGATATGGTTTTTATTTAAGAAAAAACAAAATATTAATTTCCTATACACTGTTTGTTAATGTATCATATGGAGATCTATATACTGCTTGGAAAAAAATCTGATGTTGTATGTCTCTTGGGAGCAGGAAAGGGAATTCAGCTAATACTACATCTTTGGAATTTTTTGTAAGAGATGAGGTCACGATGTGTTGGCCAGACTGGGGTGCAGCAGTCTGCACTGATTCCGGGTGCAATCATATCTCAGTGCGCCCTTCAGCTCCTCGGCTCAAGGGATTCTCCTACCTTAGTCTCCCTAATAGCTGGGACTACAGGTAATGCCACCTCACTCAGCCTTGGAATTTTTCTTTTTTTACTAACATGTATCTTCTTTGCTGGTTATAAGGTCAATAGGTATGATTCCAGGAAAACAAAACCAATTATGAAAAGAAAATCACAAAGAAATAGTCGTAAGTTTTCACATATAGCATAAGAATCTGAGAAAATAGACCATATATTTAAAGGTTCCAATCCAAACCTCAAAGAACTGACAGAAATAAACAATAAAATTCAGTACCTGGAGAAGGTGGGGATGAACCTTGACTAGATTGCCATATGAATTGTTAAAATAAAATAAAAAGTTCTTGAAAATATTTTTAGAATCACATTACTAATAAAGCCACTCACTGCCCACCTTTCTTTGATTTGAAACCCAGTCTCATTTCACGTCCTGATAAGACAAGAAATATGAAATTTAACAGGAAAATAAAACAGAATAAGTTCTTATCAACAGAAAGAAGCCAGCACTCAGCCAGGACACTGCAGTTCACAGAGAGACACTGCTCTCCTGATTTACATTCATTAAATTTGAAGAGCATATATTTTGAGCACCTTTGTTGTCAAGATTTATTTATGAAGATGTGACTCGCTCCTCAATGGAACTTCAAGCACTTTTTAAAAAACTTAATCCACCAGGGTTAGGAAGTAGAATCTTGATTGGAAGGTGCTGTCAAAGCTGGTTTGAGTGATGGTTGCACTTTTCATCAGCATAATCCATAATCCTCCCTCCCATTGGCTGCTATAATTCATTGTCACAACCACACACACATCCTCTCAAAGAAAAGATGCTCCTGCATCCAATACTGGGGCCATTTGCAAGCTCCCGCAGTTGATATATAGACGGATGTTCACAAATTATCTAGTCAGAGCCTTCCTAAGGAGCACCTGTATACTGTAACTCACTCCCAAATTTACAGCTTGTCAGGAAGGCGCATGCCCCCACTGCACTGCGTCAGTCATGGCCCGAAATCTTTTACTAAAACCTTCTAGCTATTTCTCACACCACTTGAGGAAGTTTGACATCTCATAAAATTCAAAAATGAATTTGTGTCTTAAAGGAAAAGAGACTGAAAGGATTCCTGATTCAACAAAGCTAAGATTCGTCATGTTTTGAAATAAGTCCATTTGCTTATTTAGAATGCCAATATTAATCAGCACTTTTTGATCAGGGATCTTTTGTTTTCCTTATTTATTTTATTTTTGTATCCTTAAGACATAAGGAACTATATTGGGTCGCAAGTTACAATCCTATTGGATGTGATGAGTTACAATTACCCATAATGATAGAACAAGTGATATAGGTGTGAGTGTGCCAATGTGTGTGTATGTGTGTATCTAAAGTGAGAACAGACACATCCTGCTATATACTTACCTCAGAAGAACTGGAAAGGGTAAAAGTGTTTTCTGTCCCTACTAAAATCAGCATCACTGACATTAGAATCACTAGCGTTACACCCTCGGGCTTTCTAACAGAAAATGCTGCCATGTTTTATTTTGCTAAGTGTCACACTGGTGGATGGCTAGCAGCAAGAGGGGATAGTCAAGGAAAAGAATGAGACAGGAGAAAAGTTACGTACACATCAGCACCATAATCCGTATCGACAGAGAAGGTGACGCAGCCAGGCGTCAAGGAGATGATGGCTGTTCCAGGCACTATCAAGGTGAAGACCCAACAGCCAGACCTCAGGGGTCACTGGAGTCAGGGCCATGCATGGGCACAGGAGTCATTTGGTTGGAGGGTACAGCAGTGGTGAAGAGTGTTCAGAAGACAGCCAGGCGGAAAACAGGGCCACACCACCCATCTGCTTCCGTGCTGCCTCCCCAAAGGTAGTATTTCAGCTGAAACTCCTCTGCAGTTGTGGGCAAAGGAGATCCAGGGAATGTCTTCACTGTAAGTTGAGAAACTCAGAGCGCCAGACAGCAGGATTTAGTAACTGACCGAAAGGGATAACCTGAGTCCTTAAAGTGAGGGTGTCTCTCAGCACAGGACTCCTGCATGGCAGCAAAGATGCCATGAGTTTTTTAAAGGAAGCCTGAAAGCTGAGTCCGCTGGAGGAGGATTCGCAGCTATTATTTCCAGAGTCCAGGCAGCCTAGAACCCCATGGCTCAATCCTCCTAAGCTGCCCCAGCAGCCACAATAGCACGTTGGTGACGCATCAGGCTGAGGGCTGGAGGATTAGTGGGCACCCTTGTTGAGGCTCCTTAGAGGAAGGAAGCAACAGAAACCTCCCACAGCCCCGTCTTCCTTCCCCAGAGTCACTGGTTTAAGGAGGAAGAACCTCTAATACTCATGATCTGGGGTTGAGCACTTTGATTTCAGGAATTGTCCACTGCCAAGGGGGAAAAAATAAAATAAAATCTTTAAGCCTTAAAAAAAACAGACATGTGTAATTAAAAGACTGTGTCAAGGTGGTCACCTTTACTGCTGAGATGTGCATTGTACTCTCTGCTGAGGGCGTGCTACAACGCAGGCGCTCCCATCGGTGTCCTTGTTCCTTGTTCCCTTTATATTGATTTCACATCCAAGTGAAATGCTTTCATTCCACATGGAATGAGGAGTTCCAAGTTTTCTCTTCATGGATTTGTGTGACCTGTTTACAGATACATTTAAATGTAGTTCGCCATAAAGCAAATCGTTCAACACATGTTCTCTCTCAATACATTAATACAAACAGCACAGTTAACTAGGTATTCAAAAAGAGCAAAACTTATTCATTGTGGTCAGAAAACCTGGACACAATTTAAAAGCTACACTGTCAATACAGCATTCTCATTTCTTTGAAAAGAGGTGTCATTTTAAATAATGTTTGAGAGACAGAATGTATCATCATAAGTAAACATAAGCTGATATTAGGTGATGGGACATAAGCAACAGACAGATAAGGACAGTGTAGAAGCTAAACCACATGCACTGAAGCCAGAGGGCTGGCTCAAACCCAGGGGCACGGGTTACCCTTACCAACCATGCAACCTTGAGTAAGTGGCTCAACCTTTCCATGTCTGAGATTCCTCACCTGTAAAGTCATAAGAGCAGAAGACTCCTAGCTTTGTCTTAAAGGTTCAGTAATGTGATCTATGCACAACACTCACCTTGCACATATCAAGTGATGTAAACAAGTATTACAGAAATCAGTGTATCTGGATATCTTTCAGAGAGTGCTTTTAGGGGAGCCAGGAGATAAAACCATTTTCATAATAATACTAAGATATCATTTCCCCTTTCCATTGTGGTATGGTTTGGCTCTGTGTTCCCACCCAAATCTCATGTTTGATTGTAATCCCCATTGTTGGAGGTGGGGCCTGGTGGGTGGAGATTGGATCATGGGGACAGTTTCTAATGGTTTAGCACCATCCTCCTAGTGCCGTTCTCATGATAAACTTCTCACAAGCTGTGGTTGTTTAAAAGTGTGTAGCACTTCCCTTCTCTCTCCCTTCCCCCTGCTCTCACCTATGTAAGGAGTGCCAGCTTGCCCTTTGCCTTCTGCCATGATTAAAATGGAGCAGATGTTGCCATGCTTCCTGTACAGCCTGCAGAACTGTGAGCCAAATAAACCTCTTTTCTTTCTACATTTTTTTATAGCAATGCAAGCACAGACTAACACACATTGTGTTGGTATTTGCTCAGATGAACCAAAAATAATGGTGGGCAAAACTGCTAGCATCTTGGCCTGAATTAAGCCAGTGGGACCCACCTGTAGATAGAGTGCTAGTGGGCGTGTACTAGTAGACATGGCATTCCTCAGCAGCATGCATTCGCAATACAAGACCCGTTTCATTTTAAGATAGCCTTGATCGAGTAACAGAAATTATTAATTTTCTAGCTCTCAGCCCTTGGTTATGTCTTTTTCAATATTCCATATGGCAAAATGGGAAATGTGCACACAGCACTTTTGTTGCATACTTTAATACAGGTTGTCTCAAGAAAAAGCAGTGTGCTAACTTAGTATTCTTTGTGGAAAACAACTTTTACTTTAAAGTTGGGACAAAGATTCATTCAAAGTACAAGATAGACCAGTGGATTTTGATGTAACTCCCCCAAAAGTCCATTTGTATAGTTTCAGATTCCACATTAACCGCAACTAACATTCATAACAACCACTTGTTGAGTTTTGGTGTAGTATGAAAGTGGACAGTACCTAATCCCTGGGAAAGGCGTTGTATTTCTCCTTCTTCCCGCTGCACATTTGTGAGGCTGGATTTTCTTCATCCTCTTCAACCAAAGCAATGCATTGCAACAACCTCAAGAAGCACATGTGGGAATTCAGCAGCCTTTAAATGAAGCCTGACATCACAAAGTTGGGCAGAAATGTAAAAAAATGCCATTCTTCTTACTAACTTTTTGTTTTAAGAAATAGTTTTTTAATTAAAATTACATAATTATACCCTTTAAAATATCATATTACTTGAGTCGTGGGGAAAGTATAAACAGTGACAAGGTATGTGTGGCTAATGTTGAAGGACGAATTATGTATGTGATGCCAAACTGCCAAAAAAAACACACATTTTTCACCAATTGTGAATTGTTGCTGTTGGCGTTAATAAACGGTCATCAGTCCCTTAGTTTCATTTATTACTGAATTTTCTTTTTATGCTTTCTGATCTCTAAACACAAAAGAGACCCCTCAAAAATAAACCAAAGTGCCCTGATATGCTGGTTTCAGAATCGGTGTCGGAAGGCATGAGAGGGACAGGGGACACGCCCTGACAGTCCTAAGGTCATGTGTTCCTCTTTGGAGCTGTGGGCTTTCATTTCAGAGGGCTCTTTTTCACTGAGATGAAAGCTTTCAACGTATCCCCCCCATGTTATGAGTTGAATTATATTCCCTCAAAATGTGCATGTTGAAGTCCTAACCCCACAGAACCTGTGAATGTGACTGTATTTGGAGACAAAATATTTACAGAGATAATTAGTTAAAATTAGGACATATGCATGGACCCTAATCCAATGTGACTGGTGCTCTTATAAGAAGAGGAAGTAAGGACAGAGACATACAGAGGAGACCCTGTGAAAACTCTAGAAGAGCCATCCACAAGCCAAGGAGAGAGGCCTCAGGAGTAACAACCCCACTGACACCTTGATGGTGGGCTTCTACTTGCCAGGTTGATGAAGAAGTAAATGTCTATTATCAAAGCCAGCAAGTTTGTAGTATTCATTGTTCTGGACCCTAGAAGATGAATCTACCCCCTCTTTCTTGCTTCCCACACCTGAGTCCCTTGGCCCATCCAGCACCACACCCCGAGGAGCCCTGGGAATGTGGTATTTCCACAATTTGAGATTTATCAAAATGTACAGTTTGGCCCCTGATTTGAACATAGAATTTAATCATACCAAATGAACAATAATAAGCAAGCAAAAACCCCAAAAAGCCTGTTATTCATGATATATGTTGGATACACTGTCAACTTTTCTATTCAATTTAACCTGACTTTTCCAGAGGATTGGAAATGACTGAAAAATGAATATGCATATATAATCTTCTGAATGGTAAGCATGGAAATTAGAGGCCATGGAACAGATGATGGAAGATGATAGCAGATGATGAGTATAAGGAGAGTTACAGGAACTGGGCACAAAATTAGGGCTCTGAGGTATTTCTGAAACAGAAATAAATGTAGACTTAAAAAAATCTGTCAGAACTCAACAGATTCCTGTGACCTCATAGAGATTATAAAGTGTTGAAATACTGAAATTTAAAATTTCAGTTCCTGTGTTATTACCACTAAATGGATAGTCTTCGGATTAAATATGTTTTTGTGTTTTCTTAGGGTCAATACATCCAACAAGTGCAAACAATTCATAACTGACCACAAAGTCCTTCACGTCACTCTGAGGTTTTAGGCAGAAAATACCACATTGAAAAGATCTTGTACCACAGATCAAGCTACATCAAAAGAAAGCTCACTATATCCCAAACACAGATGTGTTTGCTTGTCCAAACAGGGCCAGATTTTCTTTAATTTTAGATCTTTTGAGGTTGTTTCCAAATCGCTTCTTCCGTGAATATTAAAAACAAAATTAATGTGACGTTGATTTTGGGCTCCAGTCACGCTTCTCTGAACATCTCCTCTCGATTTACAGTAACTTCACCTCCTCAGCTTCCTTGGAATCACCACTGACTACACAATTCCTCTCCTACGTGACAGCCGACACCAAATGAAATTCTGTTGAGTTTACCTTGAAAATATATCCAAATGCGACCACTTCTCTCTTCTTTCACTGCTGCAATCCTTGGGTGCCATAGTCTCTGACTGGGATGAGCACAACGGCCTTCAACAAACGTCTCCCTGTCTCCAACCATTGTCTCCTCACCCTGTGTTCTCCGTGAGGCAGCCAGAGAGAGCCTCGTAAAACATGTCAGATCCTGTAATTCAGGGGTCCCTAAACCCAGGCCACAGTCCACTGCCAGTTAGGAACCAGGCCACCCAGCAGGAGGTAAGCAGCCAGGGAACTTACTAAGCTTTATCTGTATTTACAGCTGCTCCCCATGGCTTAAATTACCACCTGAGCTCTGCCTCCCGTCAGATCAGCAGTGGCGTTCGGTTCT
The DNA here is from genome assembly GCA_963573385.1 of Cacajao melanocephalus. Lineage (NCBI taxonomy): Eukaryota > Metazoa > Chordata > Mammalia > Primates > Pitheciidae > Cacajao > Cacajao melanocephalus. The sequence continues at coordinate 98,183 of CAUYLG010032007.1, forward strand.
CATTGGAGCACAAACCCTACTGTAAACTGTGGATCTAGGTTGGGATCTAGGATCCAGACTGTATGCTTCTTATGAGAATCTCATGCCTGATGATCTGTCGATGTCTCCCATCACCCCTGAATGGGACCATGTAGTTACAGGAGAACAAGCTCAGGGCTCCCACTGATTCTACATTATGGTGAGGTACATAATTATTTCATTTCATATTACGGTGTAACAATAATAGAAATAAAGTGCACAATAAACATAGTGCACTTGAATCCTCTCAAAACCGTGCCCCCACAACTGGGTCAGTGGAAAAACCATCTTCCATGAAAACTGGCACCTGGTGACAAAAAGGGGTTGGTGTCTGCTGCTGTAATTCCTCTGCTTAAGACCAGCCAGTGGGTTCTCATCTGATTCAGAGAATACTCCAAATTCTTTTCAGTGACCTACAAAGCCCTACCCAGTCTATCTCCATTACCTGGCTACCACCTCTTCTTCATTACCCCTCTCCTTACCGACTGCACTGCATCAGCCAACTTGCTTGTCCTACGGTGGTCGGGCACACTTCTACTTTTGATTCTTGCGTGTTCCCTTTGTCTGGAATGTTCTTTACACTTGCTTCAAATCAATACCACTCATTCTCCCACCTCCTTCAAGCCTTAGCTTCAGTGGCACTTCCTCAGTAAGCCCCTTCCATCTCTCCTGTTTAATAACACAATCTCAGCTTCACCACATATTCCCGTTATCCTTAAGCTGTTAGCACTTAATAACACCTACCATAATACATCATTTTTAACATGCTACATAGAAATAACAATTTCTAACCTGCTGTGTGTTCTGGTTATTTATTGTTTATAATCTGTCTCACCCACTAGAATAGGAGTCGCAAAGGTAGGATTGTTTGTATATTTGTCAATTCATCTCCAGAGTATGAGACAGTGACCACACATAAAAGGAGCTAGATCAAAATTTATTGAATTTGGCCTGGTGCAGTGGCTGACATCTGTAGTCCCAGCAGTTTGAGAGGGTGAGGCAGGAGGATCTCTTCAGCCGGGGAATTAGAGATCAGCATAAGCAACATGGCAAAGCCCAAGTCAAAAAAAAAAAAATTAGCTGGGCATGGTGGTGCACCTACCTGTGGTCCCAGCTACTTGGGAGGCTGAGATGGGAGAATCACCTGACCCAGGAAGGTCAAGGCTGCAGTGAGCCATGATTGTGCCACTACACTCCAGCCTGGGCGACAGAGTGAGACGCCATCTCAAAAAAAAAAAAAAAAAAGGAAGTTCAATTTGTTAAACATTTCTACAAACTTCCCAGATTCTATCTTTTAGCACAGAAGTTCCTGCACAGTAGGAATCAAATATTTTATTTATTTATTTCCATAGTGCTTTTTCCATAGTGTTTTCTGATCAATAGGAAACCCCAAACAGCCAAACTTATCAATGGAAACTCCAATGCTCATTCAATCATTCAGAAGTTTGGTGTGTCTCAAATAAAAATGGCACAAAATATGATTTTCAGATACAATGGGATCCTGGGCAAAAGTATTTCCTGAATCATTTCTTTGCTGCTTCTCCAAATACTCAGAACCATCATATTTTCATCTGGATACACAAAGGTCAGTACATTGTAGCTCACACACCTACCTTCTTCAAAGAAGCTGCAAGTCACTCAGTTCTTGGAAACACCTTTTCCTCAACCTTTGTGCTCAGGGCAATTGTGCTCAGTAAGGTATTTTGTAGGAAAGCAGTCTTTTTAGAGTAGATGCTTTAAGATGTAAATTACTAGTGAGATTAACCCTCCTAGGACTACTGCATTTCAAAAAGAGAATTACAAACCCAAGTAAATGTCTGCTACTGTGGTGTACAAATTTTGGATTCCCTCCCCATCCCTGCCCCCGCCGCTCCCCCCCCCCATTCCTCACCTATTCAGTGTGCAGAACAAGACTTTCTAACAGAGCACCCATTCCTATAAGATTACAGTCTCCTGGAATACACACAGTCAGGCTTCCAGATACTTAGATATTTACTTGCTCGTTGATACCATCACTGAACACAATCACAATAAGAAGTATCTTGGGTTAACATTTGAGCATGTTTTGGTGATGTGTATATTCAATGTCAAAACATCTCAAAAAAAAAAGAAAAAATGTATTCTGTCAGTTTGATGTTTGGTCTTCAGATAAGTATGAAAGAGGAGAGAGAAAGGGAAGGAAAAAGAAATCTGAAAAAAATGATGTTTGGTGTTATGTAAGTGAAATAGATTGGGGTGAACTATTAAATTAGTCATTCTTCAATCCTTTATGATGACATTGCATAAACAAAAGTATATATTTTTTTGGTGACTCTTCTAAAAGTTTTATAAGCATTTCTTATTGGCATGAGTTTTCTGCATTCTTAATAGTGACAACGGGGAAACAACAGAGAGGCTTGTGTCTAAATACGCCCAGGTGGGTGTTAGGAGCTCAACTGTATCTGCTCTCTTCTAAAATTTATATATTGAAGTACTACTTTTCAGTACTCCAGAATGTGACTATATTTGGAGATAGAGCATTTTAAGAGGTAGTTAAAGTATAATGAGGTCTGCAGGGTAGCCCTAATCTACTATGACTGGTGCCCTTAAAAGAAGAAGCAATTTGGACACAAAAAAAGACACAGGATATGTGCACGCTCAGAGGGAAGACGACGTGAGAACACAACAAGATGGCCATCTGCCAGTGGGGAGAGTGGCCTCAGAGCAAACGCACCCTAAGGATACAGAATATGAAGACTTGGAAGACTGGGAAGAAGGAGGAGATGGATGATGAGAAATTACTCAATGGGCACAATCCATTATTTGGGTAATGGATACCCTAAAAGCACTGACTTGACAAACATGCAATCTATACATATAACAAAATTGCATTTGTACCCCATATATTTATACAAATTTTTAGAAAAGAAGAAGAAACCCACCCTGCTGACATCTTTATTTTGACTTCTAGCCTCCAAAACTGCAAGAAAATTTCTACTGTTTAAGGCACCTAGTCTCTGGTATTTTCTTATGGCAGCCATAGCAAACTAACAGTGTGGTTTTTCTTTGAGGGTACTCAGAGAAAACGACACATAACTAATGCAAGAACAATAATACAAATGGCATCTAACTTCCATATTAAAAAAAAAAGCCAGAAGATAATGGAATAGCGTCTTTAAGGTATTGGGGAAAACTTATCAACTCAGAATTCCATATCCAGGAAAAAATATTCTTAAAAATGAGAATAAAATAAACACATTTTGAGACAAACATAATCACATAATCTGACAAAATGTATCACCAGGAAACCTGAATTGCTGAACAAGTCTTTCAGGCTCAGAGGAAACTTGAGTCTGCACTAAAAGATGAAGAGCACCAAAGATGTAAACAATATGGGTTAATATAAAATACTTTTTTCTCTTAGTTGTTTCCACAGGCAATTGATTTTTAAGGCCCCACTCTTTGCAGAACAACTGATTGTTAAAAGCAAAAAATATTAACATTACACTGTGCACTTTTAATGTATTTCAGTGCAAGATATAATACAAGAAATAAACAAAGAAAACTATGGAATAAACAAATGAAACTCTATAGCTGCAAAAACTTTACACTTTTTTAAAAAAAGTTACTATGTTAACTCTAGGCAGACTTTATTAAATATAAATATTATAATCCCCAGAGCAACCACTAAAAAAAAATTAAAAGACATAGCTTAAATATTAGTAGAGGAATTAACGATTGGTGCTAAAAATATATATATTCAATTAACCCAAAAGAAGGCAGGAAGAAGAAACAGGAAAACCGAAAACAGATAAAAAATTAGAAAGTAAATCAAAACATAGGCATAAATCCAACTATATGAATAGTTACATTAAATGTAAAGGAACTAAACACTCAGCTGAAAGGAAAAGATTCACAGACTATGGAGGGGGAGGGGGAATGCACAAAAACCAATCATTTTCTGTTTGTAAGAGACACACTTTAATGTGAAGACACAGGTTAAAAGTGGAATTGTGGGACTAACACACCATGCAGACATTAATTCTAGTATGTTTGTGTGAAGTAGAAGTTGAGGCACTGTTTTTCTATATATTTATGGAGTTTTTCCTGTCTCATTTTCTTAGAAAGATTTTTTTTTTCTATTTTCTGCAGTAGTTGCCTATGAAGACAAGAGACAGATATGAATGAGGGAACTTTCTCAGGTGAAGAAAAGGTTCTATAGCTTAATCAGGTGTAGGTTAGGAGGGTGAATATATTTATAAAACTAACCAAATCACACAGTCAAGATTTGTTCATTTCACTATATGTAATTATTTCTCAGTTTAAAAAAGAGGAAGACTTTTAAAGACATATTGACTAATAGCAATGGATAGAGTTTATTTAGATCACGATTTGATTTTTTAAAGCCCTATATATTGATATAAAAAATTTGTAATAGCCTTAAATATTTGATGACATTAAGAAATTGTTGTTATTTGCTTTAGCTGAGTAATAGTGCTTTGTTTTTAATTGTATTATCTTTTAGAGAAACATTTTAAATATTGAAGGATAAAATGAGCTAATGTTTGTCATTGGCTTCTAAATAGCATGAAGAGAGTTAGTAGTGGCTGGGAGTATATATGAAACCAGATTGAGCAAGGGTTGATGATTGTTGAAGTTGAGAGATCTATACACTGGAGCTAGATACATTGTTTTCTTTTTAGAATTCTTTCTAACAAAAACATTAAAAAAGAACAAATAAAAAAACTTTCTGCCTTTGTACATAGTTTTCTTCTGACTAAAAGACCTTTTCAGCCATTCTCTCATTTAAAGTTTAACACACTATTTCTCCTGCCTTATACTCTATCTCAAACATCACTTCTTTCTGCTCCTTTTATTCTGTCTTCATTTTTCCCTAAGCATAATTAGCATCTGCTTCCCAATGGTTCTTATGACTCTGCGTTAATGGGACCATCTTTCCCTTCAATCCCGTACTCTTTTCAAAGTGACGGAGCAACAACCCCAAAGGGATTTTTGAGTCCAGAAAACAAGCTGAGTGATTTTTAATATTAATGTATCCCCAAGAAAAAACTTCTTCTAATAAATATCAAGTATCATTTATAAGTTTGATTTCAACAATGTTTAAGAACTAATCCATGAGATTCAAACTCATCGTTAGCTGGTAGTTCAAAAATTTTAATAATTTAACCACACACTCTATGTGAAAGATACACAAACACACACACACACACACACACACACACACACACACGGTGGTTAATAAACACTGACCGTGTGAATGGTGGAATTACATGGAACTTCCAGTGGCTTCTTCACATCCTGTCTGTCTCTGAGAGTTTGCAACAATTATTAACTACTTTTACAATCAAAATAACTTATTTTTAAAAGTCAACTGGGTAATTATCTTTTAGATAATGCCAAGGATAATACTCTATTCACTAGACTTAGATAGGGAAGAGACTGAAATACAGTTAAAACAAATCCATCAGATGGAATGACTTATCTTTGCATCATTAACGCTGGGCCACTATCACCATACACGATGAAGTATGGGATACACACCATCATCTCTGAAACACTCTTGCCAAAGTGTCAACGTTAAACTTATTAGACCTACATTCCAATTGATATAATATATGGTGAACTATTAAACTTGTAGACCTACATTCCAATTGATATAATATATGGTGAACAGAAAAGCAAGTTAAACATTATCATGGGGAATCGGTCACCCAAATCCAGAAGGAGGATACAGGAAATCATTCAGATCTCATCATCATATCAATGTCAGAGGGGGAAAAAGAGGCACAGAGGAACCCACTTCAAATGTGACATAAAAACCACCGATTGTAAAACTGTAAAAGACACTTCAAGAGCAAATTAGGGAAAGGTGATTATGGATGGAATATTAGATGCTATAAGAAATTAGTGTTAATTCCACATGATGGATTATAACTATGAGGTACATATTCTTGTTTCTCTGCAACACACCTGAAATATTCAGGGGTAAGTGCCAAGCTGTCAACATCTTAACTTACAACGCAAAACAATTGGTCAAAAATTATGTTACCTGTGGAGGGTCTTGACTACAAGTTGTTCAAGTTCTTGGCATTTTGAACAAAGAATTGGACAAAATGCACAAACAAAGCAATGAAAGAATGAATCAATGAAAGCAGAGCTTTACTGAAACAAAAGTACACTCCACAAAATGGGAGCAAACTCCAGCAGGTGGCTCAGGAGTGCTGACTACACAATTTTATGGGGTTTAAATACCCTCTAGAGGTTTCCCATTAGTTACCTGGTTATACCCTACACAAACAAAGGAGTGGCCTGAGACCAGTGTGATTGGTTGCAGGAGGGGACCAATAAGAGGCACTTTCCATTTTTCCTCTGCCACAAAGTGGAGAGTAGAGGGATTGCAAACGGAGTAGTGTCTGATCCTCTGATCCATACTTGGGCACGGTGGGGGGCAGTTTCTTTTGATTCACTTCTGGGAAGTCAGTATGAATCGGTCTTAGGTTCTCTGCCCTCAGACCCTATGCTCCTGCCTCAATTAGATCTAGGTAATAGTATTATGATAGGCTGAAAAACAGTTGGTGCCCTAAAATATATCAACATACTTTTTCAGTGAATTTTACCTCATGTGCCTAAAAAAGGGGTTTTTGAAGATGTGATTAGCTTAAGGATCTTGACATTAGGGATTATCTAGTCAGCCCTAAATACCATCACATGTATCCTTATGGGACAGGCAGAGGGGTATTAAACACACACAGCAGAGAAAGTGATGGGAAAATAGAGAAGAGAGAGTTGAAGACACAGGCCTTGAAAATTGGAATGGTATGGTCATAAGCCTACTAGTACCACCAACCACAAGAACATGGAAGAAGCTAGGAACAAAATCTCTTCGAGAGTTTTAACAGCAAGTGTAGCCCTGGTAACATACTGATTTCAGCCAAAACCAGAGCTGTAAGAGAATAAGCCTTTGCTGCTTTAGGCCACCATGGTTTTGGTGATTTGTTACAACATCTGGAAGAAACGAACACATGTGTTTATGGAAATTTACTACAATTTTCTCTCCTTCTGAATGCAACAAAACTTATATAAAAGATTTTAGTCTGTAAATTTTTTAAAGATCCAAATGCAACTGTTTTAAGGAGAAACAATACTTTTAAAAATTATTTCAGAGAAGATGATACACACACAGGCATTAATATCAGATCATTGCCTATATTATTCTGTGTTAATGATACACCAAAATTTTTAAATCATTCTTTTTTCCTACTTTTAAAACATTCTTCTTATTTGACAATTATTAAGTTACTCTAAGGCAGTGCGTAAGCTGGTAAACCACATACTATATTGTGGAGATAAAACTGTAGGAACTAACTTTCAAGAACCAATTGCAAGTGATATAAAATACAGCACTTGCAGGCTTTCTGGTATCTTTCGTATTGTGACTTCCAAGTCATTCTTAATTTTGTAAACTATTTTTTGTGAATTTTCTCTCCTCCAAAAAAATATAACATAAGTTATCCAAATTTACTGCCATAATCAGAGTCTATTTTGGCAAAGAAAGCTATTGGCAAGAAAAAAGAATGATGGTTCAGGGTAGTATAGAATCCCCTTCAAGTGATCTCTCATGTTTTGTATGAGCTTGTTTTTCCTTCTAATCACAAGATATTTTGGCTTGGAAATAACAACCTAGCAAGAGCAGATGAACTGTTACATCATCACACACTAAAAGAAGACAGAACAAAATATGTCTAATTTATAATGAATTTTCAAATTAATTTGCTTTTCAATGATACTGGATTTTGTAATATGGCTAGACTGGTAAATGGTTGGCACAGATATACAGGGGTAATCCAATAGAAATGTAGGAGCAGCTTGAAAAGAAAAATTATTCACTTACCCTTTTTAAGCCAACCTTTTTTCTGAGAAAGCACATATTTTAATGTTTGTGTATGAAAGAGAATTATAGGTAGGGGATTGGGAACGAAGGAGCTGGAAGTGGAGTGAAGTTGTGGAAATATTTAAAGACAGTGGATAATCCAAAATATAACTGAATTTGTAATGGAAATTCACTCGTACATTTTAATGTACATGTGTCTGAGGTTCTTGTGATTCACAACGTTTGAACATAATTACAAATCCCTATTTCAAGGACCACTAAGTCTTGAGTAGCTGGAAGAGTGTCCTGTCTCCATTTTCCTATGTATTCAACTTCTCTCTGCTTTCCATTCTACATTAGGAATAGTTAGCACATCTCTCAGAATGCCACCGAGTAAACCCCTTCTCCCTAAAGGATTGCTATCCTTACCCTTCCCTTCGTGCCTGGGCGTGATGTATGGGGAGAAAGTTGTGTTGCTGGATATGGCTAACATATTGACAAGTCCATGGCAACAGTTTTGCTTGATTTGGTTAGCAGTACACCTAGGAACCACTCTTATGCAAGATAAAGTCTATGTCAAATCATACGGTGGATCCGTGTATGAAAATCATCATTTCTAAATCATCCTGGAACGGCTTCATACAAAGAAAATATTGCAAACTGCTGGAAGCAAAATCTTCAAGTCCTTTACAATTCTGCTGCCATGTCTGAATACTTTCTATAAATAGCCACAGTCTCAGGTTATCAGGAAGTTAAAGGAACTGTGAGAAACATGATACAACGTTACTGCATGACATGCAGGGTTTTGAGTTGTTTAGAATGGGAGCACTCAGTGTTATAAAAGACTAAAATTCTCCATTAATTAATATTTAGGTTAAGTGTGAAGATAATCAAATTTCTTAAATGATATTTTTAGAATTTAGTAAAATTGCTTCAAAGTTTATTTAGAAGGGCATATTTTCAAATACTCAGAAAAAATCTAAGGAACAAAGCGAATAGCAACATTTAAAATAATAATTAAAGTGGTATGGTGATGTTGCAGAGAAATAATGCTAGAAGAAAACAGCGCTCATATTAGAGACAACTACATAGGTAAACATAGAGTATAATAAAGAAAGTGCTGCAAATGAATGGGAGGAAAGACATTTATTATTCACAACGTTGCCAGAGCTCACTAGCCATTTGAAAAATAAATAAATAAATCTGCATTTTTACCATGTTCTAACACTAACAAAGTCTAAATGGAACAAACACTTGAAGGTAAAACATTAAAGCCGGGTGAGGTGGCTCACACCTGTAATCCCAGCAGTTTGGGAGGCCGAGGTGGACAGATAATGAGGTCAGGAGTTCAAGGCCAGCCTGGCCAACATGGCAAAACTCTGTCTCTACTAAAAATACAAAAATTAGCCAGGTGTTGCGGCGCATGCCTGTAGTCCCAGCTACTCGGGAGGTTGAGACAGAATAATCACTTGAATCCCGGAGGCGGAGGTCGCAGTGAGTCGAGATCATGCCACCGCACTCCAGCCTGGGTGACAGAGCAAAAAGTCCTCTCAAAAAAAAAAAAGGTCAAATATGAAGATAATTTAACAAAAAACTTTAAATATTTATATAATTTTAGCACAGTAAATGTTTTCTGGCTGGGCACGATGGTTCATGCCTATAATTCCAGCATTTTGCGAGGCTGAAGTGGGAAGTTTGCTTGAAGCCCAAGAGTTCAAGACCAGCAACATAGTGAGAACCCAACTCTGTGAAAAAAATTAATTTTTTAACTAGCTGAGTGTGGGGGTGTGCACCTGTAGTTCCACCTACTTGGGAGGCTGAGGCGGGAGGCTCACTTGAGCTCAGGTGGTGGAAGCTGCAATGATCATGCCACTGCCCTTTAACCTGGGTAACAGAGCAAGACACTGTTTCAAAACAAAAAAATACCAACAACTTTTCTCAGCTCAAAGCAAAAGCTATGAAGTAAAAGATAAATATACACATAGATAGAGAAAAATATAATGATTGTATTTAAAGATATGTAATATATAGATATATAATATTTTAAATATAAAATTAATTACCTGAATCAGAAAATAAGTAAACTTTAAAAAGCAAAAGAAAAAACTAAATAAATATTACAGCCTATATGACAATAGGCAAATTTCCTTGATACTATGAAACTTTCTTCTAAGTCAACAAGGAAAGGTGTCAGATCCGTTTTTAACTGGACAAGGACTATTAGGATTTATTTCTCAGAGGACACAAGAGGGGTGGCCATTAATCATTGGAAACACTGATCAAACTCACAAATAATTAAATTCAAATAACAGTAAGACATCGTTTTTCAACTATCGAATTGGCAGTGGTTGAAAGGTTAATAATACCCAGTATTGGCAAGAACATGGGAAGCAAGCTCTGTGGTTTTCCTGCTAGTGGGAATGTAAAATTGGGCTAATTTTTTGGAAGGAAAAACTGAAACATCTATTAAAATGTCTAATATCCATATTCTTTAACAATTTCACATCTAAGAACTTTCCAATTGAAAAACTCAAACAAATATGCAAAGAAATATGGATAACAATTTTTTGCCCTTTGGTTTCTAATGGTGAAAAAATTAGGAACTAATGGCCAGGCACAGTAGCTCATGCTTGTAATCCCAGCACTCTGGGAGACTGAGGTGGACTGATAGCTGAAATCAGGAGTTTGAGACCAGCCTGGGCAACATGATGAAACTCTGTCTTTACTAAAAATACAAAAATTAGCCAGATGTGGTGACCCATACCTGTAACCCCAGCTACTTGGGAGGCTGAGACAGGAGAATCGCTTGAACCTGGGAGGTGGAGGTTGCAGTGAGTTGAGATCGCACCACTGTACTGCAGCCTGGGCAAAAGAGTGAGACTTTGTCTCAAAAACAAAAATTAGGAACTAGTTAAAGTCTTATCAATAAAGACAAATTAAATATGTTGACATGGAAAGACTTTCAAGACATTACTGTTAAGTCTACAAAAGATATTTGCCAAACTAGATATATGATACTATTTTTGTTAAGAAACTATTTATATGCCTGAGTATATATGTCTGTGCAACATACATATATACAAATCTGAAGGAAAATGTATCACTATTAACAGTGATGGCTTCTGAATAGGAAAAGTATGGAAGACATTTCAGGAAGAGCTGAGGCATAGAGATAGTGTGAACTGGAAGAACCAATCCAGGATGGTGAAAACAGAGGCACCACCCTAGTATAAGTAAATAAAAGTAAAACATAAAAGCAACCTAAGTAACAGCGTGCCATCTCCTCTCCCTGTGCCGCCCCAGCCATCACCATACCCCACCTCTTCTCCGTGCAGCTCTACCCTGTCCTTCACCGAAACGCTTCCCTGTGGACCTCTGTTGGCTTCACTCAATGGGGACATTGGCAAGAACTGGACAGCAAGAAGAGAGGGGTCAGGGTCTTTCCACCCTTCTTCCTTACTGTCTTGGCGCTGTGTCTTGCCAAAATCAGGTTCAGTAAGGAAAGATTTTATTGTAAAGAATCACCGCGGGATAGGGAAACTATCACACTGAGAGAAAGCTCTGATCACAAAGTCGGCAACTGTCTCCAGGGTTGGGCAAAAGGAGATTCTCTTGTATAGGGAGGAGGAAACAAGGCTAGAAAAAAACAGGCTTGGGAGAGTGGGATGAAGGGATTGTGTGACAGGGCGGTGGGTCAGGGATGTTCCCCTACGGCCAGCCTGTTCCCAGAGGGGCTAAAGACTGGCTCAGACAGAGGGTGGGCCGATGTTCAGGGACCCGGGGGAAGGGAAAAGCTTAACTAAAGTTTGATTAACAAACATTTTATTCTCATTGATCAGTGAGGACAAGCAGTAAAGCTAATCATTGATGAGGCCAACAATGGGAATTTGGGGAGTCTGTGTCCGGCCTTGTCACAGGCAAACAAGGTGGTGGTTGGGGGTGGGGGACTCTCTTGGGTCTTCTCTAGGTCATGCAGGGAAGGGTCGTTCCTTGCAGTAAGCAGTTTCCCAGAATGTGAAGGGTAGAAGATTTCTTAACGTTTTCCATTTTGCAGAATCCCAGGGCATGGGTAGAGTTCAGAATTGTCCGTCTCTAGCAACGTGGGCCTTTCTCTGCAACGACAGCAGGCTTAGGGCCATCCCCAGGCTTCCTGCCATGAACATATCCTCACCTGCCTCCTCTGCGCTAGAGCTCAGGATGCTACCCACTATTGATGGTCTCTGGGTGCCTCAATAACCTCTGCTGGTTCCTTAACTCACGCTCCTCCGCCTGCTCTCCATGTAAATGATTAAAGCCTCATGGTTAGTTCTGAGTTAAACTCTATGTCCTGCTGTGGCCCTGGTGGCTTGTAACAACCAGTTAAAAAATTAATGCTGCTCTTCAACTTGTGACATCAAATTTCTTTTTTGACACAGCCACAGGTTACCAGCTAAATAAGGTAGAGGTCGAGGTGCCAATACAGAGAAGAGATTGAACCTGAAGTCAGCTTGCTTCATTTATTCTGGAAAATCACTAAAATGCATATCATGGTTAAACCATTGTCAAAGGGTCCTAATCATTTTCTGTTTGAACATAATACCTAAGCTTGATTTTATCATTATCCAAAAGCATTTATTTGGCACCCGTAGGAGACACTAACTTGGAAACACACGGCTAGGAAGGCCTTGAGTCTCTGAGTCCAGGGATCCTGGGGTTTTGTTGTGTTATGGTGGTTTGATGTGGCACCTGCTGCCCCACCACAGGCCCAAGCTGAGCTGAGAGAAGGAAGAAACTTCGGCCTCGTCGCATTGTTTACGGTGCCTCCATCTGCCCCCTTTCTCTCCTGCTGCAAACAGGAAGAGGCCTTTGTTTTATTTCTCTTATATCCTGCCTTCTTCTTGTCTCCTGATAAGCCTTCACGGTTTTTCTAAACAGCAAAGCAGCGTTCTATCAACCAAGGTCTCCAAGCCCAACTGTTAATATGGCAAACGTGGAAATAAATGAATTTGGAAAATCCATTCTTAACATAATAGCTGACTATACCAGGCTGTTGTTTTGCCAAACAGTTCAATTTTAGACTCAAGAGCTGAGTGTCTCCTTAGCCTTTCCCTCTGCAGCACTTTGGTAGCTAATGTCAGCTGCCATCTGAGCAGAAGATATTTTGGGTGAGGTGAACTCAGGTCCTATATTCACTAGGGCAATAGTGACGGTAGAGCTCTGAAATGACTTGTTATATAGCCCACATCACAGCACAGCATCTTAATGTAAAACACCCGGGCAGTGATGACAACACTCATAGAGGCTTGTGAGATGCGTGATGCCAGAAGCCCATCCTCTCATGGAAGAAGGTAGACCTTTTGCTGTGACCCTTCAAGGTATGAGAGGTGAAGGACTCACATGCAATGACTATTTACATAGCCATTAATTACACTTACACAACTATTCCAGATAAGGTTTGTGTGGTACTTTTGTGTTGACACAGCAGCCATAAACCAACTAGAATTATCAGTACGTAGTAGATACGAAAATAGTTAGACAACAGAGCCCCCAGAAACCTAACATGATATTGCAAGATACTTCAGGAATCTTGACTGTGAGATAGATTTGTAGCCTCTGACCACAGCCTCAGAGGCACAGTGCAGAGTATTTTCAAAATCCCCCTTGGAAAGCTTTTGCACTCAAAGGGAGCCCAAGAGTCATATCTCTCCACTGATCTTCGTAAAATTTATGCAACAGAGAAAAGAAACATAAATAATAGCAATGGAAATTAAACTGATTAAGTTTTACAGTTGTGACAAAGAGTTTCTGAGTCTCAGACTGGAGCTTCACAACTGAAAACAAAGCAGAAAATATTTTCTGCATTGACACAAAGAAGAAAGCAGTCTGCAGCCAGAAAACAGAGAGGCGTGTGCCAGGGGTACTGTTTGTCCACCCACTTGCTTGAAACTCATTTGATGCTAACAGTGGTCAAACGGCAGCATCAGATTCCAAAATTTATTGCTGCCCAAAGTATCCTCAATACATGACCTTCCCAAGCCCATCTTACTTGTTAGAAACCAAGAACTATTTTATCAATTTTTTTAAATCAAAAAAATTGTATCTGGGTTCATTTTGAGTGACATCCTTTCAGTTTTGCAAATATAATAAAGCAGAATCAAAAAATGGTATTGTGTGAATTGCTGAGGTCAGGAACTGTGGATCTATAAGCAACCTTACCACCAGAACAGCAGCTTCTCAATGATTCTCCTTGGCAGAGGTCAGATGTGGAAATATAACACACAGGACCCATCATCTTACTTGAGCTGCAAGGCATTCTGGTTGTCTGGTGCAGTAAACAAACCACTCAAAAATAGTTGATCAGTATTCGAGAGCAGCCTGGGCAGTACAACAAGACCCTGCCTCTACAAAATAATAAAATTATCTGGGCATGGTGGTGTGCACCTGAAATCTCAATTACTCAGGAGGCTGAGGCGGGTGGATTGCTTGAGCCTGAGGGTTCAAGGTAACAGTGAACTATGATCATACCACTGCACTCCTGGGAAACAGAGTAAGACCCTGTCTCAAAAAAAAAAAAAATGAAGAAGAAGAAGTAAAACAGTTGTTGTTTTAGTTTGCTTTCCAATCTAAGGTTTGACTGGGCTCAGCCAGGGAGTTCTTGCTGGATTCTTGCTCCAGGTCTATAGTCAAAACAGTCAGAAGATGCCTGGGGCTTCTTCACTAACACTGTTGATAGGAAACTCAATCAGCCAGGGGCTGGGGAAGCTGGGGCTCCTTGGTTGTCACTCCCTCTCCAGCGTGTGTTCTGCTCACTTGAAGCCCTCAGGGGTATATGTCTTCCTCTGACGTGAGTGTTCCCAGACCAACTAGCAGATGCTCAATGTTTTCTTCCAACCTACCCTCTGGAAGTCATGGGCATCACTTCCACCAAACTCTATCACGAGAGACGTTACAAAGGCCCACTCAGTTTCAAGGAGGGAGTTTTAGCTGCCACTCCGTGGTGGTAGGTGTTTCAGAAAATTTACAGACCTGATTTTAAACTACTATACAGGGGTTGAGACTACTACTGTTGTCTTTGGGAAAACCCACGAGAAACAAAACAACACTGCATAGTCTAGAAGGAAAGTTATTTTTCAAATACCAAGATGGGGTTCTTGAAAGCCAGGCAGCAATAAAAGTGCCTCAAAACCAAAAAGAGCAGAGAATCCGTCATCCCAGCCCATCATCTCTGATAGCTGCCTCGGCACCCATGTGATGAGAAGCTTCTAGTTTAAAACAAGATTCACAGACCAATTATGCTATAAATTACGTATAATTTTCTTCAAGTATTCACACATGATTTAGCTCTTAAAAACCTCTATGTATTTCTGTGTAATTCAACCCAGAGCATGAATTAAATTCTTCTCAACTAATCCTTTTATTTTTCTTATAAACTTCAACTTAAAAAAACTGATTTGATATTACGGTAAAAAGTTAGCTCAACTTCCATTGCCATTCAAGGGTTCAGATTAAAAATACAAAGTAGAACCCAACCATAGAAAATGGGTTTAATTTGGGGCTGTCTCCGTTAGTAAATGTCACCTCCTTTACCAGCACATAGAATTTCAAGGAGGAAGAAACTCAATCAAACTTATGTACACATATTTTTAAAAGGTCATAATGAGTATCCAAGACATCAACATTACCATGAAGTCATTAATTTCTTTCAGCTATTTAATGTCAGCTATTACCTTCAAAAGATTCAGATCTACAAATAACTCCAAAATGGGGAAAACTGAATTATAATTTACAGCTGTACTATTATTGGTGTATAATTAGAAACTGGGCAAAACAATTGCCCTTAATTAACTATTGAATAAATCAATCTGAGGGATTTGATAATTGTATATACTTATTTCATATAAAACTAGGATTAATAATTAAAGATTCAGAAAAACTTATGTAAAAGGTTGATTCCAGGTGAATGCTGTTTTTCATTACAAGATAATTTTTTGCTGTATTAAACAACTAACTTGTCCAATACACCCATTAGCCATTACTATCTAATTTTATAAATGGAAGAAGAAAACTATTTATGTGTCTTGACATTTACCTGACCAGAGAATTGTCATTCTTTCAGCAAAGATTAAAATGTATTTGATTTCTGGTCTCATAGTAGACCATATCTTAATACAAATGCATGAAGAGCATATCATTTGAAAATTGTTCTGATGTGTTGAACTTAATGATCTAATCACACCTTTGTCATTATGATGAAGAACTAACACTTGTCAGGTAATAGAATTAAATTCAAATAGAAATGCTCTTATACTGAATGGTTAATTTGAAAGAATAAGCTTTTTAAATTCAAAATTCACTTAACAAAAATCTATTGAGTAATTAACTTCATGATTGCACTTTAATCTGAGAAACACGTGAGAATTTTAAACACTGAAAATTTTAGGAATACATACTCAAAACAGCCATCTGTTTTAATACAACTGCCCACTATTTGGTTGGTTTCAATCCTAATTTTCCTCCTAGTTCATAGCATTTTGCAGTCCCCTTTTTTCTTAGGAACGCATGTGTACAGCTCCTGGTTTCACTGTAGGACCTTTGTCTCATCCACCTCTTGCAATTTCTCACACATTAAGTCAACCCACAGTCACTTCCTTCCTCAACCAATGTGAGAGGCAGGGGTTATTAAAATGCTGGGTCTATCTGTTTCATAGCATGGAATAGGAGTCCATGAAAAGTGATGCTCTTTTACGCCTCCACATCACAAAGGGTCACAGCCAAGGTAAAATGTGAACTACGGGAAGCAGTTATGTGATGTAGCTGACTCACACCGGTGGCTCAGAAGAGCTGGCTGCTAGACGCTCAGGAATCCTGTAAGCTGGCTGCTAAGGCATTGCTAGCTTGAAATGGGTCACGATGGGAATATTTACACCATGAAAATCAGCAAACACTACAAACCAGAGCTTTTATTGGGGGAAGGCAGGGGAATTCATTGTTGAACATTGACCAACACACCATTCTGTTGAAGAAAAGAGTGTTTACTATATGATATGCTACTTTCCTAAAAAGATAATTGCACTTAATTCTCACAGCAATGCTGTAAAATAGGCATTATCATTACCATTGTTTTTCAGAAACACAAACTGAGGCTCAGAAAAGTAACTTGCCGGAATTTGAACTACATCCAAAGGGTTTTAAAATCTAAGCACTCATCTTTTTTACCTCACGAACCTCTCATCTGCTTCTCCTTTCCCATAGGATTTTAGGATTGGGTGAAATCTTAAATGTTCTCTAGTCCTGTCAGCTTGTCACTCAGATCTGCAGTGTAATAAACCCCCAAAACGATTGTCCTGCCAATGTCTGAAGACTTTCAGCGGCAGGAAATTCATGATCTCAGAACATTCCATTTGAAAGCTCTTACTCTTAGAAAATGCTTCCTTATTTTGAATGGAAAACTTCCTTTTGATCTTCAACTGTTGGTTCTTGTTCTACGCATAGGAAATTTGAGAATGGTAGAAGCTCTTTAGGATTCTATAAACCTAGCATCCCAGGAGACCTAGAAAATAGAGTAGAAATCAATGCATTTGTCTCCGTTTTACATTTTTTCTTTACATGCATCCATCCACCTATCCTGCCAGCATTTGCTGATTAGCTTATCAGTGATCTCTGCAGGACTACATGCTGGATGTATAAAGATGAGTGCAACAGTTCCAGACCTTGAGAAGCTCAGCTGCTAGACCCTTGCTGCTCAAAGTGTGGTTCTTAGGCCAGCAACACATCACCAAGGTGCTCCTTAGAAATATAGAAGCCTGGGTTCCTCTCAGAACCTAGAACTACCGAATCAAAGTCTGTACTTTAGCAAGACCCCACATGGGATTCCTTTGAACCTTAAGTGTTCAAAAGTCCTGGCCTCAACTCAAATGAATATTTTACTTCTCTACAGCAATGCACTTCCAGTATTCATCATAATTTATATTTTAATGAAATATTTTCCTTGGTATCTATGAAGCGTCCACATAGCTCTCAGGAGCTATTGGTCTTCATCTATATAATTCTTTCTGTTTTAAAGGATTTTCTTAAAGGTAACAAAGTTGTATCAAAGTTTTACTAGCCAGGCATGGTGGCTCATACCTGTGATGCCAGTACTTTGGGAGGCTGAGACAGGCAGATCACTTGAGGTCAGGAGTTCAAGACCAGCTTGGCCAACATGGTGAAACTCTGTATCTACTAAAAATAGAAAAAAGCTAGCTGGGCATGGTGGCAGGCACCTGTAATCCCAGCTACTCAGGAGGCTGAAGCAGGAGAATTGCTTGAACCCGGGAGGTGGAAGTTGCAGTGAGCCAAGATCATTCTACTGCCCTCCAGCCTGGGAGACAGAGCAAGACTCTGTCTCCAAAACAAAAGTTTTATTTTAAGTTGATTTTTAGAGTTCACAGACACTTTTTAATGACTATAATAAAAAGCCTCCAAAGTGCTGTGGTTTCAATATATTACGTGTGAATCATGCCATAGTTTTATAGCTGTATTTGGTTGCATGTTTCTGTTTCTCTGCCATCTATATTCAGGGTTCACACGTTGAGTTTTTCTTTGAGAAAGTCCTGCAGGGAAGGACACTGCAGATGGAGAAAGTCTATTCTTCATCACAGACAATATCAACACTTGCTTAAGGGCACCACAGCAAGATCTGTCCAGATTCAAGAGAGATCTATTTTCTTTGTTTCTCCTCCTGAGTTACTAGACATACTTATCTCCTCTTTGAAGAAATGACTTTTGACCTAGGAGCTCATCCCTTAACAGGTCAGATATCTTTTCAGTCTATGATACTTTACTTAATCCTAAAACAAGAAAAGAGAAACAGAAAACCAACCACAATACATACACATCGCACAGCAAGACAGGGTTTGAGGTGATATTTTTATCATGGAGCCTATGGGGATATTTTAAATTTATAGGTTAGATTGAAAACTTGAAACATCACAAGTTCTCATCCTTTGGTATATACACACTGCTGTTATAAAAAGTGCATCTGCTTCCAAACCTCTATAACATACATATGTGATATGTACCAATAATAGCAATAATATACCACTGCACTGTCTTTTAAGATGTTTTTGTTGCCAGGGTACACTATGTTTTTCTCCGATACACAGTTTAATTATTCACAAAAAGTGAGAACAATATTACACTTTTCCACATTTATCACAAAGAATCCTCAGAAAACAACTCACTCTAAATGTCTAGATTTTTAGCCCTATTTATATACCAAAGAACTTTTTGGTTTTTATTCTCCTCATGATATAGTTTAGATCTCTGTCCCCTCCCAAATCTCAGGCATAATTATAATCCCCAGTGTTGGATGTGCAGCCTGATGGGAGGTGACTGGATCATGGAGGTGGTTTCTCCTGAATGGCTTTGCACCATCCCCCTTGGAACTGACCTCGCGGTAGTGAGTGAGTTCTCATGAGATCTCATTCCTCTCTGACTCTTGGTCTCACTGTGTGATGTGCCTGCCTCCCCCTTCACTTTCTGCCATGATTGTAAGCTTCCTGAGGCCTCCCTAGAAGCCAACTGGAGACCAGCACCATGCTTTCTATAAAACCTGAAGAATCATGAGCCAAGTAAAGCTGTTGTTTTTGGTTTTTGTTTTTGTAAATTACCCAGTCTCAGGTATTTCTTACAGCAGTGTAAGAACAGACTAACAGAGAAAATTGGTACTGAGAAGTGAGGCATTGCTGTAAAGATACGTGAAAGTGTGGAAGCTGGACAATGGACAGAGAAGAGTTTGGAGGGCTCAGAAGAAGACAGAAAGATGAGGAAACATCCAGAACTTCCTGCAGACTGGTTAAATGGTTTTGACCAAAATAACAGCTATATGAACAATGAAGTCCAGGCTAGTGAGATTTCAGATGGAAATGAGAAAATTACTGGGAACTTGAGCAAAACCACACATGTTATACCTTAGCAAAGAGCTTGGTTGGATCATGCCCCTTCCCTAGGGATATGTGAAAGGTTAAACTTGAGAGTGATGACCTAGTGGATCTGGTGGAAGAAATTTCTAAACAGCAAAGTGTTCAAGATGTGGCATGGCTGCTTCTAACAACCTATACTCAGATGTCGGAGCAAAGAAATGTTAGAACGTGTATTTAAAAGGGAAACAGAGTGTAAATGTTTGGAAAATTTGTAACCTGGTATGTGGTAGAAAAGAAAAGCCTGTTTTCAGGAGAAGAATTTAATCTCTTGCTAGAGAAATTTGCGTAAGCAAAAAGAAGGCAAGTGCTGTTAGCCAAGACAATGGGTAAAAGGCCTCAAAGCTGTTTTGGAGACTTCTCAGGCAGCCCCTCCCATCACAGGCCTGGAGGCCTAGGAAGACAGAATGGTTTCATGGCCCAGGCCCAGGGCCCTGCTGCCCTGTGCAGCCTTGTGACCCTGCTCCCTGCGTCCCCAGTTGCTCTGGCTCCAGGTGTAACTCAAAGGGGCCCAAATGTAACTTGGGCTGCTGCTTCAGAGGGTGTAAGCTGTAAACTTGGTGGCTTCTGTGTAGTTTTAAGCCTACAGGTACACATAGTGCAAGAGTGAATAAGACTTGGGAGCCTCTGCTTACATTTCAGAGGATGTACGGAAAAGCCTGGGTGCCCAAGCAGAAGCCTGATGCACTAATGGAGCCCTCACGGAGAACCTCTACTACTGTAGTGCAGAGGAGAAATGTGGCCCCACAGAGAATCCCCACTGGGGCACTGTCTAGTGGAGTTGTGAGAAGAGGGCCACCATTCTCCAGACCCCAGAATGGCAGATCCACCACCAGCTTTCATCTTGCACATGGAAAAGCTGGAGGTATTCAACTACAACCTGTGAGAGTGGCTGCAGGGGCTGAACATTGCAAAACCACAGGGCCAGAGCTGCTCAAGGCCTTAGGAATCCACCAGCACTATCATGACCCACACCAGCAGTGTACCATGGATGTGGGACATGGAGTCAAAGGAGATTATTTTGGAGCTTAAGATTTAATAAGTGCCCTGCTGGGTTTTGGACTGGCATGGGGCCTGTAGCCCCTTTCTTTTGGCCAATTTCCCCCTTTTAGAATAGTAATGTTTACCCAATGCTTGTACCTCCATTGTCTCTTGAAAGTAACTAAGTTTTCTTTTATTTTACAGGCTCATAGGTAGAAGGGACCTGCCTTGTCTCACATGAGACTTTAGACTTTGAACATTTGAGTTAATGCTAGAATGAGGTAAAACTTTGCAGGATTATTGGGAAGGCATGACTGTTTTTTGAAATGTGAGAAGGGCATGATATTTGGGAGGGGCCAGGAGAGGAATGATATAGTTT
The DNA here is from genome assembly GCA_963573385.1 of Cacajao melanocephalus. Classification (NCBI taxonomy): domain Eukaryota; kingdom Metazoa; phylum Chordata; class Mammalia; order Primates; family Pitheciidae; genus Cacajao; species Cacajao melanocephalus. The sequence continues at coordinate 119,370 of CAUYLG010032007.1, forward strand.
GGATATGTGTCTCCACCCAAATTTCAAATTGAAATTTTATCCCCAATGTTGGAGGCGGGACCTGGTGGGAGGTGACTGGATCTTGGAAGCCATTTCTTATTAATGGTTTAGCACATCCCCCTTGGTCAGTGAGTTCTCTTGAGATCTGGTTATTCAAAAGTGTGTGGCACCTCTCCTCTTGCTCTCTTGCTCCCTCTCTGCCATGATTGTAAGCTTCCTGAGCCCTCCCCAGAAGCCAAGCAGATGGACAGCACCATGTTTCTTGTACAGCCTGCAGAACTCTAAGTCAACAAAACCTCTTTTCTTTATAAATTTACCCAATATTAGATATGTATTTATAGGAATGCAAGAATGGCCTGATACACCTGGTGTCTCTTCCTCTCCTCATAAGGACACCAGTCATAATGGCTTAATTTTAATTTAATCACATCTGTGAAGACCTTATCTCCAAATAGGGTTACAACCTGGGATGCTGGGGTTAGGACTTCAACATATGGATTTGGGGGAACACAGTTCAGTTTGTCAGGCACCTCTCAGATGCATCACCCATAGTAACTAGTTTACCCTCCCACTGACGTTTGAGTCAGATGCAGTGAGCCTCATCTCTTACAGAAAAAGAAGCTGAGAGGCCCAGAGAGGCTCAGAAACCAGCACCAAGGCACACAACTAAATAGCCATTGGCAGGGTCAGACGTCAGCCCTGGTGTTGCAGCTCTCTATCTCAGTGTTATGCTGACCTTGCCTTTTCCTCAGAGCCTCAGCACGTTGATAAATGATCATGCTGGGTTTGTGCTGAGAACGACTGTATTTGTTCCTATATCAGACGACTCCAGAATGCTAAGCATTTTGTGGCATCCCGCCAGTTTTCATTGTTTTCCTATCTCCTCCCTCAAAGTGGCCCACTCTTGTATTGCCTATGTGGGAGCCTATCCAGGGCTGTGCTGGAGCCGACCTGTTAGACTCCTGAATGCCCATTGTGTGCCTCTCTTCCATGCTCCACATTCATGGCTCACCTGAATCACATCATGGTGGTTGCTGGGAGCAGCTACACAATGGAAACTGGCAAAGACTATGAATAAGACTTTTGTTATTTTTTGAGGAGTCAGTTTTTCAGCATGCCATTGCCTATACCCTGCACCTTTTCACCTTCCTCTTGAAATTTACCCACAAGAAATATGATGATCGCTAAGATCCATGTGATGAATTCTTATCTTAAAAGTGGGTTTACTTTAATGCACAAACTCTGCAACAATTTCTTTTCTCTTTAGAGATTTTTTTCTTACATTGTCTGTTATCAAAATATACATATATTCAAGGTGCCAATGATCAAATTTTATACAATGTGTTTATTCAATCCTGTGCGTAATAGTATTATATACAGGAAAACCAAGATGTCATTCATGTTCCCGTTTTTCATATGAAAATTTACATGTTGCATAGATCTATCTCCATTAGTGCAAAAACATGGGAAATGTCAAATTCAATTAATAATTTTTACTTACTGTAAAATCACGTCACAGAATACCTACATCTATAGTACTAGGTCAATGATCATAGTAAGAATTTTATTTTATTTATTTATACATATTTTTTGAGACAGAGTCTCTCTCTGTCATCCAGGCTGGAGTCCAGTGGTGCGATCTCTGCTCACTACAACCTCTATCTCCCAGACTCAAGCAATTCTCCTCCTCAGCCTCCCTAGTAGCTGGGATTACAGTTGCCTGCCACCCTGTCTTGCTAAATTTTTGTATTTTTAGTAGAGATAGTGTTTCACCATGTTGGCCAGGCTGGTCTCGAACTCCTGACCTCAAGTGATCTGCCTGCCACGGTCTCCCAAAGTGCTGGGATTACAGGTGTGAGCCACCATGCCCAGCCCATAGTAAGAATTGATATAAATTTTATATCACAAATCATAAGCATAGTGACCATCTTCCTTCAGTCTTTTATTATATATATTGGCTCCTCTATTGATAAGTTATGATTGGCATTCTTTTGAGTAAATATGCATTACTAGTGAAAGAAATAATACCTGTCATCTAGGAACCTCAAGGGTCTCTCTTAGCATTTGTGGGCTATAGGTTTTATCTCTTTTTTTTTAGATCGAGAGTTCCTCTTTATCTTCCCATCACAGGAAGTCCTTGCTCTTCTCCCACCCTGCGTTTCCTTGGGGCTCTTCAGCTGGCAGGTCCCTCTGGGGAGATGAAGCAGCAGAGAATTGTCTAGCCTAGAATGGTTCCTCACTCCAGCCACTGATTACATCCAAAATGGTCAAACTTGCCACTTCCACCAGCTCCGCACCATCCATCCACATAATTTATCAACATGTGTTGGCTTCAAAGTTATAGTATTTAATTCAGGCATCCCTGCAGTAGCAACACCTAGGAAAGAAAGCTGATCTCAAACATCTGATTTGTAACAAAAATGGACAGAATTTCCAACTCTTTAGCTTGAACTGGAGCACATTCGTTTAGAACCCTACACGTGGTTAAGTCATTCCATTTCGGTGAAGGAGGGTAGGCAGGAAACAAAAAACTGCTTTTTATCTCTGCCACCTTCAGATGGTAATACTAACTCACACGGTGTGTGGAAGACCTACTGTGTGCCAGATCCTGCAACAAGGGCTTTGTCACACCATCTCACCTGGTGCTCAATATCACCTCACGAGGCCGATATTAAATGTTCTTCTCATGGATGAAGAAACCAAAACTCAAACGAATTTCTTATTTGTTCAAATTCACCTCCCTAGTGAGCGGCAAGGCCAGGATTCAAACCCAAGATTATCCCATTCTAGAGTCTGACCTCTCTCCCTTCACCATGCAAACTGCTATTGTGAATTCAGCAGTGGAATTTTAGAACTGGAGGGGGCTGTAAAGGTCATGAAGCACAAGATATTGGGTGTCCAGGGAAATCAGAAGTATAGAGGTTAAAAATCCCTGTGGACACTAGGAAACTAATCTCTCTTCTTGCACCTTTGAACCCTTTGAACAGACAGGGAGTTCCTGCTCTGTCATTTCCCCCTCTGTGAATCTCTGCTCTGTATGGCTTTTACTCATTTGTAAACAAGATTCATTCTTACCCCCAACCTGCTTCATGGGTGGTGCTGATGAAGTACAAAATGTCTGTAAAACTGTTTGAGCACATCAAAGACAGCACTGCATAAATACTATATTATTACATGCATTCCCATAGGAAGCATCTCCAGGATCCTTTGATCCATAAATATTTCATTGACTCAGCCCAGCCAAAGCCGTTTCAGACTCTGCGGCATCATAAGGTAATTGACCACAGAAAGAGTTCAGAAAGTGATGCACTCAGCGTCTGCGTCACAGCTCCCATCTCAACACCTTAATTTTGACTTGGTCATTTTGAGAACAATTTTATATCACTCTTTACATTTTAAATTTTAGAGAAAATATGCACCTGCACATAATTTCTGGTTCCATGTTATAATAAGAGAATACATTGAGCATAAATACTGACACACAAGAAAAAAAAAACACTGCTCACTTTTCAAAGAGTAAGAAACCCTAGAAAATTCAGGACTCTTTCCTCAAAGATAATTCATAATACTCTTAGATCTATGTTTTTCTTCTTTTATGACTTTTCAGTTTAACTTCATTGCATTTCTAAGAGAGGCAACGTGCATATTTTTCACATCATTTGCAGAAAGAATAAATTTAAATATACAAATTCCCAATGAGTCAAATTTATTGTTACCATCTCTGTATCATTGTTAGGATGCCTGAATTCATTAGAAGTCATGTAAAATATACTATATTTAAGCCAAATTAACTTTATTTATCATAATTCCAGAAAAATTCCCTATCTTCAAACCCAAAGAATCTTTGGCAAAACTGTTGACAATATTTTTTAAAGATAAATATTCTTAAGAAACAACTACATTTTAATGAACATATTTGAATGTAAATTATTTGTGAAAATTACTAAATATTAAAGAAAAATTTTAGAATTTTCGAGTAATAATTATGGGTCAGAAATATTTTAATAAATAAAATTTTCTGCAATCCTAGGAAAAAAGAAAAAGAGTGTAACTAAAAGCTATAATTAGTTGGTTTAATTGTTTAATCGCTACCATTTTTCTGGCTGCTTCTCTACTGACTCAAAAGAACAAAAAAGCCAAACAAAGCAAAAAGAAAAGAGGAGGATGAGTTCTCATTCATTACCCTTTACCTAAAGGTTACATCAGTGGGAGTAAGAATTCCCACTCAGCTTTGTAACAGATGTGGACTGACGCTTATAAAGAAATATTAATCATCACGATCATTAAGAAAAGAAAAGAAAAAAGCTGCATATAATAAGCAGATATTTGCATGTGGCATTCTATTAGACCCACATGACCACTGAAAATACAAATGACTTTTATCTTCATGTCTTGAAACTTGTGGGAAATTCTGGAAGAATGTCTTATTCTTGGCACACCTGCCCCGAGCCCTGATCTCAGGGATGTCTCCCACTGTATTCCAGCAATACCTGCTCTCTTTGTTTCCCAGCCAGGATCCCCTATTCACAAGAACTTAATTGTACTTCTGCTCGTGCATGTACCCACAAATTTGTCACTACCAAAAGGATCGTGATCAAATCCATGATAACATTTGAGGACATAGATGAAATTTTAACTTTAACTCACAAGGCACTCAGAAGCAAATGTATGTGTTTCACGGTATCCTGTGGTCGTGTGAAATGTTGTTTGATCCAAGATGTAGAGACACTGTCTTGTGTTCTCACAACTCCCTCCTTGGACCATGGCCAGTATAAAGAACAGTCATATGATCACCAAGACTTGCTCAGGATACACCAGACACATCAGATTTGCTGTTTGATTCTCCCCTAAAGCGCATCCACTTACTCATTAGGCAAATTACTGAGCATCTACTGAGTGCTGACAATGTTCGTGATGCTTCAGCTGTAATACAGAACACAAAGCTACCTTCCTGGAGGAGGACAGAGTGTCAGCAAGTAAACAAATCATCAGTAATATAAATTCAGAGAGTTGTATCATGTATGAAGAAATTAAAACATGGTCAGAGGATGTACAGTATCACGTGGACTGAGGAAGCTATCAAGAAAGGGCTCTCTAAGAAGGTGACATCTAAGCAGTGACTTGAATGAGGAGAAGGAGCAGACCATTCAAATATCTGTAGAAGGAGCATTTCATTATCAGAAATAGTGAGAGTCCCACTAAGACTCTAAGAGCATGAGAATAAAGGGAAAGGATGAGGGGAGGAGAGGAAGACAAGGATTAGATCATATAGGGGCTTCATGGTATGGGTTTTAACTTGAAGGGAAACCCCTTAAGTTGTATGCAGGAGCTTATGTGACATATTTTACATTTTTGAAAGATCTTTATCTGTGTGACAAATAGATTATCCAAGAACAGAGATTGGTGCAAGACTAGGAGTTCCGGAGAGAGAGCTGATGGAAGCTGGAGTACAGGGGTTGCAGTGGAAATTAGAAACAACATTAATCTGAGATCTCCGAAAAACGGATTCCAAAATGGGATTAACTGGGCAAAAACTTAATTATGGGAGATGACTGCGTGGAAGCCAATAGGGTGGGAGCTGGAAAAGGCTAGGACATGTTCATCTGACCCAACAAAGGGCTGGGAAGAAGCATCCTGGATTGCCCTGCTGTCTAAGGCAGCTCAAAAAAGCCTGCAAGGAGTCCTTGAGTCAAATATGCCAACAAGGAATCTCATGTCTCCCAGGAATGGGCAGATCACATGGCTCTGCAGCACTCAACTGTCAGCATGGAGCAGACCTTGAGGGGCAAGGCCTTGGTCTTGGTGCAAACACAGCAATGGCTTGAGAAGTCCAGCTTGGGCCATTGCTCAATGGCATCCTCTGAAGTAGGAGGTCTCTGAGACACAGGCTTAAGGCTACTCGGGGAGCACCAATCAGAGCCAGCATATGTGAAGAGAGGGAGAAGGCAGGGTTTGGGATCATGGTGTATGCTGGAGAAGTGAGAGTATGGGTGACAGCCATGACTCTTGGAGACTAAAGCACGATGCATTCATGTGTAGATAATGTCACAGTGGTGAAAAGGAGAAAGCTTTCCATAGACTGGCAAGGAAAGATGTATTAAATAAGAAAAACAAAGTCTAACCTCTAAATAGAATAATATTCAAAAATGAAAAGGAACAAACTGCTGATGCATGCAATGACCTGGATGAATAGCTAATGCCTTAAGCTAAGTGAAAGAAGCCAGACCCAGAAGGCTGCACACTGCATGACTGCATCTATGTCACCTCCTGAGCAAGGCAAAGCCATCGAGATGGAAACCAGACGAGGGCTTGCCAGGCGCTGGGGCAGAAGGAACAGCACTGACTTTTAAGAGGCACAAAGAAACATGCTGAAAGGGTGGTGGGCCCATTCTATATCTTGATGTTGGTGGTGCTTACACAATTGTATGCATTTGTTGAAACTCATAGAACTATACACATTTTCAGGATCAGGGTTAGGGTTCAGTAAAATGACTGAATATAAATTTCACCTCAAAAAACCCAACTTCAAAAAAAGTACAAAAGAGCATTTTTAGGATGCTACTCTTGAGATAGAAAAAAAGGAGAATTTTAAAAGAATTCATATTTGTGTGTTTTTATAATTGTAAAAAAAAAAGACTGTAGAAGCATAGGTAAATAAATCACAGTGGTTTTCTCTTAGGAGATGAAACTTTGTACAAGAAATAAAGGTGTGGGGGAAAATTCTACTATTTATGAAATAAACTTTTAATAAATAAAATTATTTTGAAAGAAAAGAGAGAGAAGACTCAAGAAGATGCAAATATTTTGCGTAAGAATTAAGTGAATCACGGCAATAAAATGAGAGAAGATGGGGTGTCCAGGAAGGAGCAAGTGTGGCTTAGAGTGGGAAGGAGTAAGAACGAGGGCCCTGTGTTGTATGCCAGCAGCTGGAGATGCCTACGACTGAGCTGATGAACCGGCTGGGTTCTGTACCAGTCTCCAGGTTGGGAACAGCTCCCAGACTGGAAACTGATGTCATTAGTGTGTGGTTGGTGTTTTCAGCCATGGTTCAGGATGAACACTTACAGGCAGACAGTGGAGAGAAGGAAGAAGAGCCCCGAGGCCACACCACACCACACACTGGTGGAAAGAGAGGAGTACCTGAAGGGGACGGAGAAATGCCCAGAGCTGTCGGGGATGATGTGGGCAGAGGGATGTCCCAGAAGTCAAGTGCAGGCCATGTTTGAAGGAGGAAAATCTCTGCTAGTCATAGTAGCTCATGCCTGTAATCTTAGCACTTTAGGAAGCCAAGGCCAGTGGATAACCTGAAGTCAGGAGTTTGGGACTAGCTTGGCCAACATGGCGAGACTCTGTCTCTATTAAAAACACAAAAATTAGCCAGGCATGGTGGCACACACCTGTAATCCCAGCTATTTGGGAGGTTGAGGCAGGAGATCCCTTGAACTCAGGAGGCAGAGGTTGCAGGGAGTAGAGATCATGTCAGAGGGAGACCCTGCCTCCAAGAAAAAAAAATGTGAATGAGGAAAATCTAGTCTGTGATTTCAGATACTTCCAAAATATCAAATCAGAGGAAGATAGAATTGCTGGCTAGATTTGCATGATGCTTATGGATGACTTTAAATTAACAAGAGCTGTCTTACAGAAGGGGCAGGGACAAATCTTTGTTGGAATTAATTTACTAAAAGAAAAAGGGGAGATGGGGACTGGTGACAGTGAGCAGACCCCACATGGCAATCTCTGAAGCGGAATATTAGGTGAAGAAGGAGCCGTTTGATTGACGTCACCACGTTTGTGTACCGACAGGAATAGGACAGTAGAGAGGGATGAGAGTTTGCAAACAACCTGAAATTACCAATTTGAATTGAGTTGTTTTCAAGATACTGCTTCACAAAATTGCATCTGAAATGCATGTGTACCCTACATATTGCATGAAAGAAATACTCTGCTATGGGTTTAATTATAGATCTGTTATGGCCTAAAACAGCATCACCTCAAGCTCTTTCAAAACTAATGATTCTGCACAGAAACAGGTATTAATTTTCAAATTCTCTATGTAGTGAAGGTCATCATTGCAATTTCAATAATGTAATTTTCATTTGTTTTTAATACACTTCAACATTTTTCATTCTTTGAAAGGATAACCTTTTAAAGTACACCCTCCAACGTACATCATGGTCACATTGGATCTGCAATGGCTGTCAAAGTCCTTTACCTAAAACTAAAGGTATTTGTTTTAGTGTGGTTTTTATAACAGTCATAAAAAAATATTATTTCAAGGAAGGCACATAAGAAATGTAAAAATAAGTAAAACACAATATCCTCCCACAGGAAATTGATAATCTAAAAATGGGAGTTTAGGCCCAGCGCAGTGGTTCACGCCTGTAATCCCAGCACTTTGGGAGGCCGAGACAGGCAGATCACAAGGTCAGGAGTTCAAGACCAGCCTCATCAATATGTTGAAACCTCGTCTCTATTAAAAATACAAAAATTAGCTGGGCGTGGTGGTGGCACCTGTAGTCCCAGCTACTTGAGAGGCTGAGGCAGGAGAATTGCTTGAACCCAGGAGG